>PVKA01017302.1:0-46045 GCA_004027165.1 Ctenomys sociabilis | reverse complement strand
TTTTGTCTTTTTGAGACAGGGTCTCACTGTGCAGTTCAGGCTGGCCTTAAACTCACTTTGTAGCTCAGGCTGGTCTCGAACTCACAACAATCCTCCTGCCTCAGCCTCCCGAGTGCTGGGATTATAGGCATGCGCCACCACGCCCGGCTTGTAAGCATTATTTTTAGCACTATTGTCTAAAGTCAAGGAAGGATTACCAGTACATTTAGCAACCAGTTCAAATGCAACACATATAAATACAAAACAGGCATAAAATGTCCCATTAAAGTAACATCATAACATTATGACAATTTTATGTTTTAGCTTAGATTTACCAACATATTTTGACCAATAGTTTAACAACTGCAGAGTTGTTATCTGTGTATTGGATAGCAGGTGGAACAAGTAGGTTCTGAGGGTGATGGTTGGGGGTCACAGCTGTCTCTTTTCAGTTGGAGTTGCCAGTATGATCATGTGGAGTTGGCTGGTCATCCAGGGACGGCGTCCAGAACAGCAAACCTTGAGTCATTTTAGGGGGTCACAGATAAATCAATCCAGGCCTGAATGTAGGTATATTGATCTGGGTGGCTCAGAGGTCCGGAGATAACCTGTCGGAGGGACTGAGCCAAGGAGAGATTAAAAAAAAACCCTTTAGTTGGTCAGGCACCATTAGAGATGGTGGGCCATTTGAGTTCACAAAGTGTCCGAGGTTTTCCAGGATAGACGGGGTCACCATATTCTTTTGCTCATTCCTTAAATAGAGAAAAATGGCCAAGGACAAGGGACAGAGGTATTAGTGGTCTGGAGGAACTCTGGCCCATGATAGATTGAAAGGGTGAAAATGAAGGAAAGGGCAAACAGTACTAGAAAGGTAACAAAGAGATAGACCAAGAAAGAGTGGCAACGCGGCGATTGCTCGAGAGTCCAGACTCTGTCAAACCAAAAGGTTGTGTTTTAAGAAACCACACTTAAAGAGACACTGAAGGTCATGGAAACCTTTACACACGACCGAAGTCCCAAATCTCTAAAAGGACAAAATCCTAACTTGGAGGTCATCCCACTCCAAGGACACTGAGACGGAAGTCTCCGCGTCAAAGGACAAATCTTTTTTTAAAATTTTTTTTTAATTTATTTTTTTATTACAGTGTCTTGCTACACATTATGGACTCTTTTTCTCTGTGTGTGTGTGTATGTGTGTGTGTCAGCTCAGCCTGCCCTGGGGGAGGGGGTGGCATGGCGTGTGGTGCTGGGGATCGAACCGCGGTCCCTGGGAGCTTGCCTAAGCAGGCGCTTTAGACTGCTGAGCTATCTTGCCAGCCCCAAGGACAAATCTATTTAACAATTTAGTGGCTGGTTTTGTACTCACTGCTTGCGTCAAGAAGAAAATGAGGCTGTATGTTGTAAAAGACCAAGAGAGTTCCTGGGGTTGAGAGCCTCAGGGCCCAAAGACTACCCAAGGAGAAGGGGGGCAGACAAACACAAAAAAACAAACAAAAGTGAAACTTAAACAATCGTCGTTGTCCAACTAGATAGGAAAGAAGAATTATCAAATTCTCAAACCAAACCCAGTGTACCCAGGAAACAAGAATCAAATTCTCAAACCAAACCCAACATAGATGAAACGAAACCAAGACAAGACAGCTCGCCCAGTTAGGAAACAAGAATTAACAAATCCTCAAACCAAACCCAACGTAGATGAAACGAAACCAAGAAGGGACAGACAAAGAAAAGAACAAACAAAAGTGAAACTTAAAAAACCAACGAGGCTAACAAAAGTACTTACCGCATCAGGCGAGAAGAAAAACAGAAAAATGAGGTCTTAAGGGATCCCAGACGAGCCCCCAAATGTTGTATCTCAAAAATCAAATGACAATGGGACAAGTCCAAAAATTTGAAGCACTTTATTTTAACATTCATGAGCTCAAAAACAGAATAGGATTGAGAGAGAAAGAGAGAATTAACTTGACCATGGCTCAATAAAAATGATTCAAATGAACAAACTAAAGAAAATGCAGAACTTGGGAGATAGCTTGGCAGTCTCAGTGCCTGCCTGGCAGTTACAAGGAGTTAGGTTTGATCCCTGGTACTGCATGCCATGGCAGCCCCAGAACCCTGGGTGCTCAGTGCCACTGAAACCAGGTGTAGTGGCATAAGCCTATAATCCCAGCACGTCAGAGACTCAGACAGGAGGATCACTACACATCCAAGCTATGTAGCAAGGCCCTGTACCAAATAAATAAATAAATAAATAAATAAATAAATAAATAAATAAATAAATAACTTAATTATTTATCTATAAAATAAATAAGTTATTTATTTATTTTTATGTATTTAGTACAAGGTCTACAGGGTCTCACTACACAGATCACACTCATAGCGATCTTCCTGTTTTTCAGCCTCCCACAAGCACTGGGATTATAGGTGTGCGTCACCACACCCAGTCTCGCTGTTTTAGCATCGGGATGGGCAGCTTGGCAATCTGGGGATTGAAGCCTGGCCCTTTGTTTGCCTAAGGCGCTTTAATCTGCTGAGCTATCTGGCCAGTGCTTAAATAAATAAATATTTTTTTAAATTAAAAAAGAAAATCTACTGCAGAAAAACATTAACAAAGCTTCAGGGGCCTGTGGACTACTACCAACAGTCTGACATCCGTGTCACTGGAATTCCAGAATTAGAGGAGCATAAAATACACAAATAAAGCTTTTGAAGAAATAATAGCTACGGTTTTCCAAAACTTGTCAGAGATGTAAACTTCTAAGCTAGTTGTGGCCACACACCCTTGTGCTCTCAGAATTCTGGAAGGCTAAGGCAGGAAGATCACAAGTTCAAGCAGCAGGGGCAACTTAGCAATTTAGGGAGCCTCTGACCTAAGAAAAAATGTTAACAGATAAGAAACAGGCTGTAGCTCAGTATAAAGACCTCAGATTCAATCCCACGTACCACAATCAAACAAACAAAATCTCAAATCAAAACAAAGCAAAAAATCAAGCCAACCTGTCATAGCTACATTTCCCTCACTGCTGAGACAAACCCCTGACCCCCAAGGTTATTTAGCTAACAGTATGTAGAGGGTTCAGTCCACAAAGCAGGGTAGTCTGGCAGAAAGGCAGATGTTCGTGGTGGAGGAAGACAAGGAAAGCAGTGAGAGGAGGGGAGAGCAAGCCCTCCTGTCCCTTACACTGTGTGCAGATGCCTGCCCAAGGTGGGTGTAACACTCACACCCTGAATCTTAGAATTAGACCATGAACCAGTCACAAACTCTGGATTCAGGCGCCTCTGAAAAGCCTGATACCAGGACTTCTAGGCTTTGGGGCACATCCAGACACAGACCATAGCACAACCCTTGCCCCCAAAACAACCCACAAGAAGCTCAGTGAACATTAGACAGGATAAACCCTAAGAATTCCATACCTGGGGTTGGCTTGATAGCTCAGCAGACCAAAGTGCCTGCTTAGGCAGACACAGGGACCAGGGTTTGATCTTTGCAAGCCATGCCAGCCCAGCCTGCAGGGCACACTGAGATGATAATTGAGACTAGGCGTGGTGGTGCATGCCTGTAATCCCAGCACTTGGAGGCTGAACACAGGAGAATCGCTATGAGTCCGATCTGTGTAATGAGACCCTGTAGACCCTGTCCTAAATACATAAAAAAAAAAAAAAAAAGAATTCCATACACGACTCAAGATCAATTGTCTAAAAACTAAAGTTGAAGAAAGATCTTAAGCAACATTTCACTTAGGGGGAAAAGATAATTTGAACAGCTGAATTTTTCTTTATATGTCATGGGAACCAGAAGGAAGTATAGTAACAGTTTTAAAGTGGTACAAGAAAGGAATTTGTGTTGGGGTGCAACTCCAGTACTTGGGAGGCTGAGGCAGGAGGATTATCAGGAGTTTGAGACCAGCATGGGCTACAAAGTGAGCTCAAGGCCAGCCAAAACTGCATAGTGAGACCCTGTCTCAAAAAGATAGACAGAGAAAAAGAGTTTATCCAGATTTCTATATTCAGCAAAAAATATTCTTCAGGAATGAAAGTACAACAAAGATATTCTTAGATGAAGTAAAACTCTGATAATTTCATTGCCTGCAGAAACATCAAGAATGAATGATTAATAACTGGGTAAATATTATAAACTATTCTTTTCCTTGTGAGTTATTTAAAATATGTTCGATTGAAAGTAAAAATTATGCCAGGCATTGTGGCACATGTCTGTAATCCCAGCACTTGGGAGGCTGAGGCAGGAGGATTGTTGCGAGTTTGAGACCAGCCTGGGCTACAAAGAGAGCTCAAGACCAGCCTGAACTGAACAGTGAGACTTTGTCTCAAAAAGAGAAAGAAAGAAAGAAAGAAAGAAAGAAAGAAAGAAAGAAAGAAAGAAAGAAAGAAAGAAAGAAAGAAAGAAAGAAAGAAGAGGGTTACAACATGGTCTGGTTGAGTTTTCAATGCATGATGATATAACTGAGTGTCAACAGCTAAAACAGCTTTAAAGGGAAGGCAGAGGCTTCTGTGCTAGTAAGGTCTCTAGTTTTCACTCAAAATGGTAAAATAGTGATCGCAAGTAGGCCATGCAAAGGTAAGGATGCATACTATAATCCTTACAGCAACTGCTGAAAGAAATCTATACAAAGAAATAAAGTAAAAAATACCACACATTAAAATAAAATATTAGAAAGTGTTCAAATGCTGGGAGTGGTGGCACATACCTGAATTCCAGCACTTGAGAGGCTGAGGCAGGAGGATTTCTGCTTGTTCAAGGCCAGCCTTCACTGTATAGTGAAACTCTGTTATGGTGTGTGTCTAGTTGTCCTCCCAATGCCTCAGGCATTCATTCATGGGACACAGTTCTAGGGGTTGGGATTAATCCATGATTCAAGGCTGGGATTACGGTCTGGGTACTGCTGGGATTATGGATGTGAGTGCTGCAGCCATCCTGGGGCGGAGAGCCTGAAGGCAACAGAAGGAAGAGATCTGCTCTCTGTTGCCATTGTTGCTGCTGCTCCTCCTTTTACTGTCTTGCTGCCTTCCACCACCATGGGCTGCTGCCTCTGCCATGAGCCCCTCTGCCTTGGAGCCAGCCGAGTATGGACTGAACCCTCCAGTACCTGTGAGCTAAATAAACCTTTCCTTCCTTCATTTTGGGTGTCGGGTATTTGTCCCAGCAAGGAGGAGTAACTGAGACAAACCCTACCTAAAAAGAAAAAAAAAGGTGTTCCAACAATGCAAATGAGGAAAGACAGGGGAACAAGGAATAGAGCAATAAAAAGAAGAAATAAAGTAAGTATGTAATGAGAGGTGTAAATCCAAATATATTGATAACTGTGCCTAATCTAAGTCCATTGGTTAAAAGACAGAGATTGACAGGATTGTTTAAAACAAAAACCTAAGCCAGGCATGGTGGCACATGTCTGTAATCCCAGCACTCGGGAGGCTGAGGCAGGAGGATTGTTGTGAGTTCGAGACCAGCCTGAGCTACAAAGTGAGCTTAAGGCCAGCCTGAACTGCATAGTGAGACCCTGTCTCAAAAAGACAAAATAAATAAATAAATAAAATAATAAAACAAAAACCTGGGGCCGGGGAGATAACTCAGTAGAATCAGTGCCTGTCTGGCAAGCCCAGGGTCCAGAGTTCAATCTCCACCAAAAAAAAAAAAAAAAAGCCTGGAGTGGTAGCACATGCCTATAATCTCAGCTCTTGGGAGGCTGAGGCAGGAGGATCACTATGAGTTTGAGAAGAGCATGGGCTGCACAGTGAGTTCAAGGCCAACCTGAACTACTATGGCAAGACTATGTGTCAACAAACAAACAAACAGGGGACCTGCTGGTTAGCTCAGTTGTTTAAGCACCTGCTCATGCAAATGCAGTCAGGCACAGGATACTGTGGTTGGATCCCCAGCTCCTCATGTCTTACCAGACCTGCCCTTAAGGCAGCCTGAGACAGCAAAAACAAAAACAAACAAAAAACACCTCAACAACATACCTACAAAAAACTCACTTTAGATGTAAGTTCAGAGGCAGAGTAAAATAAAATAAATGGCAAATGGCCATGCTAGAACTAATCAAAAAAACTGAAGTGATTGCACTAATATTAAATGAATTCATTTCAGAAAAAAAAATATATATATATGAAATATAAGAAAATTGTATGCCATGTCCTGCACAGCTCTTGAAACTACAGAGGGAAGAATGCAGGAAGAAGACAGAAATTAATATACAAAAGCTGAGGCCAGGTGAAACCCTCCCTCCTGATGGGAGAAAATGAACTGCCCAGAACCTGAAGCACATCTATTTATGCAATTGGCATATAAATAAGCTCATGGAGAGTTTAGGGGGAGGGCAGGATCTGAGTCAGGAAGAATATCTAATCCATAGCCGAAGAGCATACCTCGTTGGCTTCACAGAGAACAAGAGAAAGCTGCCTGTACTGTCTCAGCAAAGGTCAGGTCACTACAGGCATCAGCTGTGCACGACAGCCTTGCCTTAGATACTGGAGGCAGAGACAGCTTTGATCCCAACAGTCATACACAATGGTAAATGGGTCAGTTGATCAAGAAGATGTGCAACTCTCAAAGTGTATGTACCTAGCAACCTCAAAATACATGATACAAAGATGAACAGCACTCAGGCCAGAGAGACAGCTCAGCGGACAGGGACCAGGGTTCAATCCCTGGCCCCACATGTTGTGCCAGCCCTGCCCCCAGGCACATTGAGACAACCACCGAGACCAGGCATGGTGGCACACACACCTGTAATCCCAGCACTGAGAAGGCTGGAAACAGGAGGATCACTAGGAGTCCAAGCTGTGTACTAAATACACAGTATTTAGACCCTGTACTAAATACATCTAAAAAGAGCAGTAGTGAAAGAAAAAAATAACATCCACAGTTATATTAGAGGATTTCAACACCCTTCTTTCAAAACTCAGGAGAACTAGGAGATATGAATTATGAAGATATGCAGGAATTAAATCCCATCATCCAACACTTGATTTCAATCAGCAGTCACAGATCACTCTGCTCAACAACAGGAAGAGTATACTTTTCAAGTTCATAATAGAACATTACCCATACCCAGATCATATCCTTGGCCATAAAACAAACCTTAGTAAATTTAAAACAATTGAAATGATACAGAATGTTCTATGATGCTAATGTAACTAAATTAAAAAATCAATAACAGCCAATCTGGAAGCAGATGTCTGTTATCCCAGCACTAGGGGGTTAAGGCAGGAGGATAGCCATGAGTTCAGGGCCAGCCTGGGCTACACAGTAATTCAAGGCCAGCCTGAACTACACTGTTGTAACTACACATATTGAAAAAAAAAAAAAAAAGAATAACAACAAAGTCTCTAAACACTGGGCCACTAAAAAAATACTTCAAACTATTCATGGGTCAAAAAGAGAAATTAGAAAATATGTTGAACTGAGCAAAAATGAAATAACATATTAAGATGTGTGGGATGCGTGTAAAAGGATGCTTACTGTGCACTGCATTAGATGCTCCAGCTGGAAAAGTCATCACTAGGAAGATAGGAAAAAGCATAAACCAACAAAATTGAAAACAGAAAGAGAAGACTCGATGAAGCAGAAAACAATTTTGGGTGTTCTTACACTTACATCCAGTAGAGGCGTCGGCTCGCAGTTTCCTTTTCTTGCGTGGTCTTTCCGCTTTGGGATAAAGGCAACACTGACTTTGTAGAGTGAGTTGGGAAGTGTTCTCTAGTGTTTTTTTGCAAGTGATTAGATAAAGTTGTTATTTCTTCTTTAAATATTTGATAGAAGATATGGTATTTTTGTACAATGAAGTATTACTCAGCTATTCGTGAAATAAATCAGGGGGGCTGGGGAGATGGCTCAGTAGAATAAGCGCTTGCCTGACAAGCGCAAGTGCCTGAGTTCAATCCCTGGTTCCACACACACACACACACACAAAGAAGATTAGTGAAGACCTGACGCCAGTGATACAGTTTAGCAGGCACAAGTTATCTGTCTTACAAGTGCAGTGTTCTGAGTTCGATTCCTGGTACCAAGAAATAAATGAAATAAATCAGACCCACATGTAAATATCATATAGCCTTTCTAGTGTAAGAACTTGAAAGAAGAAATAAAATAGAAAAGTATAACACAACAAATAAATAAATAAATAAATAAATAAATAAATATTTGGTAGAATTTGTCAGAAAACCATCCCAGATGAGAGATTATTTTTTTGACTATTACAAAAGTTTCTTTAACAAAAATTTGAAAATGAAAATGTTCATTTTCATTTTTTCACTGACCCAATCTCCAGTCAGTGAAAGCAGTGCTTGGAGGAGAGGCCTGGATTTTTCTGCTGGGCAGTCATTTAAACTCATTCCAAGGCTTCCAGCATGATGACACTATTTCCTTGTATCGCTTTTTCAGCTCGGGAGGGTGAGCTTTGCTCAGCTTGTCTAGTTGGCAGGCTCAGGGATCCTTTTTTTTGTGGGGGGGAGATTTTTTTTTTTGAAAAAGCCTTTAAATATGAGTTGAATGTTTTCAGTACTTATAAGACCAGATTGTCTATTTTAGCTGGGTGAACTTGGTAGTTGGTTTTAGAGTTGGTCATAAGAAGAGAGGATGGGGCCGGGGAGATAGCTCAGTAGAATAAGGGCCTGAGTTCAATCTGGGGTTCCGCAAAAAGAAGAAAAAAAAGAGAGAGACAGAGAAGGAAGATGATCTGCATGAGAAGCAGTGTACACAACAGAGCTGGAAAAATTAAACTTGAAAGCAGAGAAAACCAATCTGAGGTGTGTAATTGGACTACTCACCTCTGGATAATGAGGTTCGAGCTCTCTGGGACCCCAGGAGGGCCATCACCCCTCCCACACCTGCTGATCAGAAGCGCAGTCCAGAACAAACTACCTGAAATTCGAACCAAATCCTTGTCTTGTTTGGGTCAAGGTGGGAGTGAAGGCCAAATACTTGCCAAGACAAGCAGAGGGTTGGTATAAATTATCTAGTCAACTGGTACCAGGAGCAAAAACCTACTTTCTTATGCTTGTTCCTTTATTTTAATTTGAAAGTTATTGCAGCATGTTTCTATATTTATGGAAGCTGTCTAGTAATGGGGGAAAATAGCAGTAGAGGCAAAGACTGATAGATGGTAGAGAATTGCTATGGTGACGCTCTGGATTTAATTCTTGGGAGTAAGCAGCCTTCATTCTTGGTCATCCCTTTTCCAGTTGCCCCTACTGGGCACAGCGTAGTTATTCTCCAACTGTTGTAGTTTGGAGTTTTGCAAGGGGAATGAATGAGGACACTTTTTTTTTTTTTTTTTTTTACAGTATCAGGGTTCAAACTCAGGACCTTGCACTTGCCAGGCAGGCATTTATGCTGCTGAACTATATCCTCAGCCCAAGGACACATGTTTTATAAGATTATTTTATGATGAATCACCCAAAGAGTACAGGAAATCTGTCCACACACTAAAGACCAAGGAAGCCAGCTGAAGACCTGGATCCCACAATAATGTCCTGCTTGAGTTGAACTGAAAACCCAGAGCCTATAACTATGCCCCCTCACAAGTCCAACAGGGGGCCTACAGCCCTCGATGATGTCTCATGCAGGCCTGTTTCATGGATCTATTCTGGGAAGGCCCAGAAGTCAGTGGTAAAAGCTAGAAGGTCTATGCCAGTGGGATGAAGGATCTGTGCTAGCAGGCTAAGGGATCTAAAATGGAGCCAGGAAACAATGCTCAAAGTAAGAATCAGAGCTCCCCTGAAAAGTACCACAGCCATCCTAAGCAATGGTGAGGTCCCAAGCCCCTCCAGTGATGAGGACAGCCAAGTTCCCATCAGGAAAGCCAATGTGACAAGCTTCTCCAGGAGACTGAGCTGTGCACCATCTTCCCTCCAGAGCCAGGAAGTGATGCTCAAGATGAGGACCAAGCTCTTTCAAAGCGAACCACAGCCCTTCTCAGTGACAGTGAGGGTCTGAGCTCCTCCTCTGACAAAAACAGCCAAGTTCATCAGGGAAGCCAGAGTGACCAGGTCATCCAAGGGAACCAAGAAGACCAACAGCTCCCTACAGCCTCCAACAGCTTCCCTAAAAGCCTCCTCCTTTTCTTCTCCAGTTCTGCCTCTTATGCTTGTGGCAACAGTCCTCAGGTGGGCCCCCCACACCCAGCAGCACACTTATTCATTTCATCTGGGGGTTCAACTTGATGACCTGTTGTCAATCCACCACACCCATCAACTGTTCCCTAAGGTTTCTCTCCACTGAAACCCAGATAGTTGCCAACAACTATCAACACACTCTTCATTTTAGCTCCCAATGGTCTCTGTTCTCCATTTGCTTCCTCTCTGCGCAATTTCAGGCCCTTAAAGCACATGCAAGTCTTTCCCTCATTGTTCTAGTTAGCTGCCTCTTTCTCATGTATTTCTCTTCCTGCTCTCCAATCTATCCTTTCACTATGCTATCCCCAGACTACAAAATTTTGGTGCCTCTTAAAATGAGATCTGCCTGTAATCCCAGTGCTAGGGAGGCTGAAACAGGAGGACCACTACAAGTCCAAACTGTGTAGTGAGCCTCTGTAGCAAACACATAATTTATTTTAAAAAATGAGATTTGAATCATACAGTCTGGTCCTCTGTAATCAAGACTAAATCTCCTTTTCAAGACTTACTCCGAACTATCCCAGAATTACCCATTCATCCAAGAGACTTCTTTATCTTCTTTGATATTATCCACATATGATCACCTGCTACTAAAATCCAGACCTCAGGGCCAGCCAGATAGGTCAGTAGACTAAAGCACCCACTTAGGCAGACATAGGGGCTGGGGTTCGATCCCCAGCATGCTATGCTGGCCCACCCCCAAATCATTGCTGAGACAATGACTGAGACTGGGCGTGGAGGCACGGGCCTGTAATCCCAGGGCTTGGGAGGCTGAAAACTGGAGGATCACTATGAGCCTGATCTGTGTGGTGAGACCCTGAAGATCTTGTACTAAAAACAGTTTTTTTAAAAAAAGAGAGGAACAGACTTCCTCTCAAAACATAAAATGAAATAAATAAAATAAAATCCAGACCTCAGAGGCCCGCTCAAAAGTTACTTTGTTCCCGCAGGAAGACATCTGCTTGTGTTTCAGCGAGGCACCCACGCCAGGGTCATTCCACATGCTGCTGTGGTGCTGACTGCTTGCACCTAGTGGGGGCAACAGCGTGTTGGGGTTGGCTGTTGCCTAAGTAATGAGTACACTGAGACTGAATTGAGGGAAACTCCATCAGTAAAACCAGACTTTTCTAAGCTTCAAAGGAACATTTTATCTAATCCCAAGATTGCAAGATGCCAAATTAAGTGGGAAGATAACATAGAAAGACTGGAAGGTGCTGAGAGCAGTAGTCCAAATCCATAGTCACAGGTCAGGGAGATAGCTCAGTAGAATAAGCACTTGCCTGCAAGCTCAAGGTCCTGAGTTCAATCCTCAGTACCACCAAAAAAAAAAAAAAAAAAAATTCACAGTCACTTCTGTCAACGGGTGCTTTACCCTCAGTGTCAAAGGGGCAGCCCACATCAGAAAAGTCATTGGACCTCATCTTAGACTCCCATGTGCACTGCCTGTGACCGACCACCTGCCATCCTGTTAGTACAAACTGAGCTATTAAAAAAAAACGGAACTATTTCCCTGAAATGTCATAAGAACAGAGTCAAGACACAATGCAAAGAATTTCATCCTGTAGAGACTTTGTAATAAAATCAGTATTTGAGCAAATTGTGATATAAATAATATTCTTTCTTTCTCTTTCTTTCTTTCTTTCCTTCCTTCTTTCTTTCTTTCTTTCTTTCTTTCTTTCTTTCTTTCTTTCTTTTTTTCTTCCTTCCTTCCTTCCTTCCTTCCTTCCTTCCTTCCTTCCTTCCTTCCTTCCTTTCTATATTTAGTACAGGATCTACAGGGTCTCACTACACAGCTCAGACTCAGTGATTCTCCTGTTTTCAGCCTCCCAAGTGCTGGCATCACAGGCTCGTGCCACCACACCCAGTCTCAGTTACCATCTCCACATGCCCTGTGGTCTGGGCCAGCACAGTATGCTTGGGATCAGACCCAGGTTGCTGTGTTTGCCTAACCAGGCACTTTAGTCTGCTGAGCTATCTGGCTAGTCCACAAATACTTTTAAGTAAAAAAAAAAAAAAAAAAAAAAAGTCACACCCTTCTGGATGGTGACCATACCAGATTGCTCATAGCCTGAGAAGGCGTGGATTGCAGATGGTCAGAGATGAAAGTTATATTTGTGAGGAAATAGTTCAGCATCCTTTTCATAAGTGGAACAATACAGCCTCACACTGTAGCTTTTTCTCTGCCTACTATTCAATTGTTCAATAAATGTGTTGAATACCTGTTTTATACCTACCTAGGCACTACGCTAGGATTTTAGGGCACAGAGATAAATCTTGTACACTGATCTAAAGGAGAAACGACCACACACACACACACACACACACACACACACACACACACACGGGAGGGGGTGGTAAAGCCAAATGCTGAGTGCTGAGTTTCAGAGGAAGAAACAATGAACTCAGGTGGGAGAGATGCTAAATAGAACAATAAAGGAAGGAACATGGGACCCATATTTTAGGATAAGATGGTTTTGCTAGAGCGCATAATGCTCTGGCAGTCCTTCAGGTTGCTGCCCTCCAACATATCTCAGTGTGTTAAGCTGTTTAAATAGAAAATGCTGCCCCCTAAATGTGCTGCGTGGGTGAAACACCCGCCTCCACCTCCTCTGCCTCCTCCAGCTATGCCACTAGGACTCCTTAGAGGTAGAAAGAAGCTGCACATATAAAGACAGTAAGAACCAGCTGGGCCCAACATGAGAAATACAAGTGGGGCTGAATTGCACACAGTCAGACAGGAGGAGAAACTTCATACGAGGTGGGAGAGGTTGCGGAGGACAGAAGCTTGAAGGTCACACACCCCTGAGAAGCTTGGACTTTTCCCTGAAGATCTGGAGGTCATTAAGCAACCCCAGGCTTCTAGGAGCAGGGCCCTTGTCTTGTTTGCCATGTGTCCCCCGTGCCTAGGACTGAGTCCCAAACAGAATGGGTATTTTCATTTTGAGTCACTCAAAGGGAAACTTGGAGCAAAGGCTGGGAGCACATGGTGCAGGTGCAGGTCATCCTCAAGACAACAAGTGAAGGACGGGAAAAGCGAGAGAGGGGAAACAGAAAATCCAATAAACACTGCTGACGGGCAGGTCACTGCTGCATGCAATCGGGAATTGGCCCTTCAAGGGCCCCTCAGGATTCTTATCTCAGAATGTGACTCACACTTGTGAACATTTATATTGAGGAGCTGTTTAACATTTGAGTGAGGGCCGGCCAAATAGCTCCGCAGATTAAAGCACCTGCAAGTAGGCTCAGGGGCTGGAGGTTCAATCCTCAGGGCACACTGAGACGGTGATTGAAACTGGATATGGTGGCATATGCCTGTAATTCTAGCTCTTGGGAGACTGTAAAGAGGTAGATCACTACAAGTCTAGTCTAGTAGTGAGACCTTGAACACTCTGTAGACCTTTCCCTAAAATACAAAAGAACATATATATTTCAGAGGAGGTCAAGCTGGAATCAGTCTTTAGCACTGAGGGGTGCTTCTTGCCATGTTAAATCCCAGATACTTCAGCACAACCGATGCATGGGTTTGTGAGTTTTGCTGGGCTTCAGAGAACCTGCAGGAAGAGAGGTAGAGTGTCCCCAGGGTCAGAGGTGAGAGTTTGTCATCCTATGCCAACACTGTCTACTTCTGCTTCAGGTGACCTCAGAGTCAAGACAGAGGACATGAGATAGGGCACCTACTGAGGCCACCACACAGGCACTCAGCACCTATCATGAATGTTGTAGGTTTGTTGCGTGTGTATCATGCTTCCCGCCCTAGCCTGAAGTTGCACTGAGGCAAAAGCCACACATTGGCCTGGCCAGGCACAGTGAAGCCCAGGATGCTACAAATGTGTGCTGAATAAAAGAGAATGAATGACAGGGAAAGGATGGGTGGTAGGGGCCAGCCTGGCTGACAAGAACCAGGTAAAAATAAATGTGCCCCCAGAGCACTTGTTCAGCTATGCTTTGCAGTATTTCAGTGTCACGTGAGGATATGAATTCCCCTGCATTCCATGGATGAGAAAACTGGAAAGCTTCCTGTGTGTTCTCATGTGTGAAGATCAGAACTTATCTTTGAGAAATATAAAGCCGGAAGCATGTGACGTGCTGGAGTTTGGTTGGCTTGAGAATTGATGGCTTGATTCCTGTTTCTCAGGGCATCTCACCACAGGTTCCAAATATTAAATGTTCATAGCCATTGAAGGCAGAGCTGTTGGTAGGTTCTTGGGATGAGGCTTGTATGACTGCTCTGTAGGAGACCATGATGCTGACAGGTTCTGTGGATCTCAGCAAGCAGAATATGGTGCCAGGCCTACGTGATCCGGGTCTGGAGGGAAGGATTTGCTTTCTCAAGGGAATGAAGGTAGTAAGACCCATTTGAAGGCTTCACGGGTTGGTGAAGGGGCTCTGATACCAGGACTTTGGGCAGTGCTGCTGTGCACTGTGTCTGGATCCTGCCTCTCCCACATGGAGGGCTTTGCCCAGGCCCAAAACATTGCCTTCTCATCTGGGTAAATTTGTGGACTTATTTTGAAAACCAAATTTAATAATTCACATTTGGATCAGTCTTCAATTGCTCTTCTTGAGAATATCAGGGAAAGTACATGAGACATGGGGAGGCTTCTGGTGTGGCCTTAATCAGCTATGAAGTTGTAACAGAGTAGCTGAAGAATGAGGAAGAAACAAGGCCTTGTCAATTGATGCCTCAAGTGGGGGCCTGCCCCTCCTGGTTCTCTCCTCGCTCATCTATCAACAAGCCTCACCTGCAGTCTCAGCTGAGTAAGACGTGAGGCAAGTAACTCAGGCCTTCCCCTGGCCTCTCATCGCTGAACCCATTTCCTCCCCAGAATTTTCCACTAGACATATTAGAGGATAACCAAGTCCCCTGAGCCTGGAGAAGGATGACATACTCCTGTTTGCATACTCAAAAGAACCATGGCAACAGTTCCCTTCACTGCGACTAATGGTGTGGCCTGGCAACCAATCCAAGCTGAGAAGCCCAGCTGCCATGGTGATGGGATGAGTACCAGTTTCTCTGATAGGATTTAGGAGCTCAAGCACCTCTGAAGAGCAGGTTGCCCTGGATGGAGCCCAGCTCAGAATTTCACAGCGGTGTCAACTCCATCTTGGTCCAGGATCCCACCAAACTGTCTGGACAACTTGGTGGTCCCAAACAGGTCACCTGTTTATGCTCTCATCCACTTCATAATGTATTTTCTGGCTTGTCGATTATGAGATTTCTATCATGTTGCTGTACTCCCTTTCTTTAAAATCCCTCCCAAGATTTCTCTCTGTGCTTTGAATTAATCCAGCCCTGTGCTCTGTGGACTGGAAGCTGTGTTCTCCGAGCCATGCTTCCCCAGCCTGCTGCACATTCTCCAGCACGCACCAAACCTCACTGAGCAGCAGAGGTCTCTGCTTCAGAATCTCCTCCTGGCATCTCCTTGTCCTGGCATCTAAGTGACCTCTTTGGGCCTTCCTTAGTGTGGAGGAGGCTGCTGTGGATGGGGCCGTGCAGGGGAGGGCTGGGCATCAGGACACCAGAGCCTGGCACGGGCACCACAGTGGCCCAGCCTGGCCTCAGCTTCTCTTCTATGGAGATGACTGAGGTACCAGACATGCAGTTTTATATCTCGGCTCCAAAAACCTTCAGGGACCCAAGGCGATGCCTGAGAGCCTTGCTCTGATGCATGACTCATCCTAACAGAGCTGAGCGGAGGGGGGGGGGTACTCTGGGCTCATTTAAGAAGAGAAGTGCTCCGTATCTGTCTACACACCCATACATACTGATCTGTGGACACACAGGTAGCTCTCAGTACTTTCTTGGCTCAAGACTGCCCACAGCTAACAAAATCTGAGGATGCACAAGTCCCTTATATGATAAATAGTACTGGGTTTATTTGCAAACAACCTACCCACACCTTCCGGTACTTATAATACCTGATGCAATGTAAATGCTGTGCACATAGTTAAGTTGTTTCTGGAGAAAAGAGTCCACATTGTTCAGTAATGATGCAACCACCACGGGCCTAACTACAGTTTCAGTCTGCAGGTAGTTAAATCCATAGATACAGAACAGATGTGTGTGTGTGTGTGTGTGTGTGTGTGTGTGTGTGTGTGTGTGTGCCTACGCAAGGCCAGTGAGGAGAGAATCACGGTCATATAATACTTAAGATTCTCTTAGAAAAACAGAGCCTTGTGTTCTCTCTCTCTCTCTCTCCCTCCCTCCCTCCCTCCCTCCCCTCCCCAGACATGCAGGATGTTGACCCGCCCTTCCAGGATGTTCTCTGCTGGGCTCTGTCCTACATGAACCCCGTGGGTCCTCACTTAGCCAGCCTCAGCCCCTGCCCTCGCACAGGGGCGCTGAACACACCTTGTCCTTCTCTCCCCCATTCCAGGCTGTTCCGGATCCAACAGCTGTCCCCTGCCGGCCCTCTGTGTGCTATCTGGAAACTTCCAGAAGCACGAGGTGAAATCATCCATTTCTCTTGCCAAGTGTGAATGCTGGGTGGGGGTGCCTGCTCAGAGTGGGCACCCCAGAACCACCTGTGGGATAAGTGAAGGGCTCTGGGTGTGCTGGGCTGCACAGGAGGCCTCTTTGCCTCAGCATGCTCATCTATTAGCCCAGGGGCCGGGGAGATGGCTCAGTGAAATAAGCGCTTCCCTGGCAAGTGCAAGGGCCTGAGTTCAATCACCAGTTCCACAAACAAACAAACAAAAAGTTTGGGGCCCGGCAAGGTAGCTCAGCTGTCTAAAGCACCTGTTTAGGCAAGCTTAGAAATGTGAAGGTTCAATTCCCAGCACCACATGCTGCGCCTGCCCCGCCCTCAGGGTGCCCTGAGCCAGCCACGCACACACAAATTTGTCATCTGTTAGTCCAGCACTCTGTGTGAGGCAGAGAGGGTGCGAGGGCGAGCTGTGGGGTCCAGATGCTCAGGGGCTCAGATTCTGCGCACCTGAGCCCAGCAGCCCCGGGACTCTCATGCAGATCCCACCCATGTCTCCCCGGGCCCCGGAGAGGGTGGAAGGCTGTGAACCCCAGAAGGACCGACACTGGCCTGGCCAAGAATCGGGAGCAGGACCCAGAAGTTCTGCTTCCAGGCGCCTCTGGGAGAAGTGTCCAGACACTCCAGCTCTTGAGAACAGAGGCAGCCCGCGCCTGGGGCAGGGGGAGGACAGGGTGAGCCTCATGGTGGCCTCACCCAGGCGGGCCTGGGCACAGAGCCGCCTGGCTTTTGTGGTTGCTTATTTTTATTTGAACATCGCAGCCTTTCCAAACAGGAGCAGTATCAAAAAAGAGAATTTACTCTCTCTGCTCCCGGAAAGTGAGAACTCAGTGGGGAGCTGCGCCCACTGGAGACAAGCACAAGACAAAAGGAGGCCCATCGAGGAAAGGGCAACCCTCAGCCTGCGAGGTTCGCTGAGATGGGGGCCATTTCTTGACTGGCATTGCATGTCTATGATTCCAGAACTCTGGGAGGCCGAGGCAGGAGCATCACAAACTCGAATCCAGCCTGGGCAAAAGAACGAGATCTAATCTCAAATTTTCATTTTATCTTATTATATTGTCTTTTTGAGACAGGGTCTCACTATGAAGTTCAGGCTGGCCTTCAATTCACTATGTAATCCAGGTGGGCCTCGAACTTGAAGCCCTACTGCCTCAGTCTCCTGAGTGCTGGGATTGCAGGCTCAATTTTAGTTTTAATTTTTTTTTTAAAGGACTGGGGATATTGCTCAGTGTGAAAGCTCTAAGCTCAATTCTCAATAAAAAATTTCAGAAGCCCTCCTTCTTTTCAATTGAGAATGTTTCTAATGCCAACTTTTGTGTTTAAAGACATTTCTCCTTTTTTCCCTTGTTTTTTTTTAAAAACATAGAATTGTGAGAAGTAATGCAGATGAATGGGAGTGGATGAATTATAAAATATAGCACAACAGGTTATTAGAAAGTGAACCACCATGTTGTACTACCGAGTGACAGGGTAAGGACATCCAATCCCACAACCTGATCCCTGGCCTACCGAGCATTTTAAGGTGAAGGAACCTGAAGAAGCA
Organism: Ctenomys sociabilis; assembly: GCA_004027165.1. NCBI lineage: Eukaryota > Metazoa > Chordata > Mammalia > Rodentia > Ctenomyidae > Ctenomys > Ctenomys sociabilis. The sequence continues at coordinate 27,904 of PVKA01017302.1, read as the reverse complement.
GCAGCTGTAGGATTCTAGATGTGTGTTTTCAAAGATGCTGTTTATTAGACCAAAGAAGTTCACCTCTATTGCTGGGAGACATCGAATATCTGCAATACCACGATAAGGTTCTGAGTGTGCCAAATGGCTTTTTAGCATCTAATGAGGCATTAATGTGTTTTCTTCTTCCTTTATCCTATTCATATGGCATTTTGCATTGATTTCATATGTTGAGCCAGTCTTGCTCTGCTGGTGTAAATCTGCTATTCTTTTTATTCATTACTGGATTCAGTTTGCTATCTTGTTAAGAATCTTAGAATATACAGCATAGATTTCTTTTCTTCTTGTACCGTTTTTGTCTTATTTTGGCATCAGGGAAATGTTAGTCTCAGAATCAGCTGGGAAGTGCTTTCTGCCCTTTTGTTTTTGTGAAGAATTGGTATTGCTTCTTTAAATGCTTGTTCTTGTTCTAGATATTTGCTCATACTAAATTTTGTAGTTGTAATTTTATATCCTTTCAAAGCAGGCCCCCAGCTGTATGTTCCAAACCCCACAGAAGTGGTGTCTCCCAGTACCTGCTGTAGATATCCTCCGGCACAGCTCTTGGGGGCGGGAAGGTGCTCTAGCAGGTGCCCACACCCTGGAGTGCACCTGGGACAGCAGGTGCAGCGACAGATCCTGCTAATCCTGAATGGGGGTTTCTCTTCTGTACATTCTCATTAACTCTTGGTCTGGTCAGCTTTTAAATTTTTGCTATGATGGATGTGTAGTGGTGTCTTATTGTTTTAATTTGTACTGTATTTTTATTATTCTGTACTTTAATTGGCATTAAATCATATAAACTTGCCATTTTATAGATCAAAATGGTCAAACATGGGGGCCGGGGAGATGGCTCAGTGAAATAAGTGCTTCCCTGGCAAGCACAAGGGTCTGAGTTCAATTCCCTGTTCCACCAAAAAAAAAAAAAAAAAAAAAAAAGTGGTTAAACATGGTCAGTTTTACACAGTCAACCTGGTATTTCTCTGATAATTGAGACAGAGAACACTTTATATATTTAATGGCCATTTGGATTTTCTTTTGTGTAAAGTGCTTATTTGTTATTTTGCCCAATATGCATTTAGATGTCTCACTTTTATTATTGATTTGGAATTTTAAACACTTTGCTTGAGCTTTGTCAGCTATATGTGTTGCAAATGTATTGTTTCATGTCCTGTTTTCTGATTCTCCTGATGGTGTCTTCATTTTTAGTTTTGAGACAGAGTCCTGCTACATAGCTCAGGCTAACCAGGTTTACTGTGTAGCCCGGGTTACCCTCCTGCCTCCTGTAGTCACAGCCAGCCCTGCCTGAGGCCTTAATTTTAATGAGGTCAACCTTGCCCCACATTTTCTTCTACGCTTAGTGTCTTTTGGTATCTAGTTTAAATCTTGCCCTAATCAAGGTCATAAAGACAGCTCCTCTAATGTTTTCTAAAAGATTTATTGTTTTGCAATTTATATGTAGGTCTAAGATATGCTTGCAATTAATTTTGTGTATCATAGGAAATAGCATTTCAATTTCATTTTTCAATATGGATATCCAACTTCCCTGGCCAGTTAACTGAAAATACCATCCTATTCTTGGCATAAATCAAGTATCAGATATTCAAGTGTCTGTATTGTTTTTTGTTGTTTAGGTTATCCTTGAACCAAAAATATACTTTGTGAATCACTATTGCATTGTAATATCCTTTGATAACTAGTAAGGCAGTTGACGCCTTTGTGTCTTTACTATTTTCATTACACACACACACACACAACTTGTTAACTCCCACAAGAGAAGCAAACAGAAAACATTTTTTATTAGGATTGCACTGTATAAACTTGAAGGATAATTAGTATTTTTACAATGTTGGTGGCTTTTTTTTTTTGGTACCAGGGATGGAACTCATGACCTTGCGCTTGCCAGGCAGGCACTTATGCTACTGAGCTTTCCCTGGCCCTACAATGAGTTTTATATCCACAAAGATGCCACACTTTCCAAATTATTTGGGCCAAGGCCGACCAGATGGCTCAGGGAAATAAAGTGCCTGCTTAAGCAGACGCAGGGGCTGGGGTTCAATCCCCAGCCTGCTATGATCCCCAGGGACAGACCTGCTCTCAGGGTGTGAGACTGAGATGGCGAGTGAGACTGGGCGTGGTGGCACGCCTGTGATCCCAGTGCTCAGGAAGCTGAAAAACAGGAAGGATCACTACAAGTCTGATCTGTGTAGTGAGACCCTGTAGGCTTTGTACTAAATACATTTTTAAAAAAAGAAAGTAAGGGGCCAGGGAGTTGGCTGAATGGAGTAAGCGCTTCCCTGACCAGTGCAAGGGCCTAAGCTCAATCCCTGGTTCTGCCAAAAAGAAAAGAAAGAAAGAAAAATTACTTGGACCTAGTTTTCTGCATAGATTTTGAATATATTTTATATTTATTTATAGGTACTTGATTTTTATGCTTAACTGAAGCAAACCTTTTTAAAATCTCCTTTTCTCATCATTCATTGCTGATAGGCAGAAATGGGGTTGGTCTCTAAAATTTTTAATATTTTTTAATATTTAATTTTTATTAGCAAATGTTTGCATTATATGGGTACGCTCATCGTGGGAGTGGTACATGTACATAACACATCTAATTCTTTTTACATCCCTTTCCCCTCCTCCTTCCCGAGAATTGCTATTCTGTACAATGACTTTTCAGCCAACTGTCTTGACCAACTGTTACTAATCTGCATAATGTGTCTTTGTGATTTTCAGCATGTCATATCAAAAGGAAGTGGGGTTTTTTTTGGGGGGTGGTCTTTTTTTGGTAACTCATAGTGTTATAAAAAATGAAAAGCTCTATACACTTTCACTGGGAAAAATAATAGACAAATAATGTTTACTTTGTGGATCTACACAAAGTAAACATTAACTCTGGTAGGCTTCAGTGTAGGACAGTCCACTAATAAGCATATTTGCCCTTATTCCCCCAGTTGTTCAACTTCTGAGCTTAGAGTTTTTAAAAATTTTTTGAGATTTTATTATGTTGAGATTTGTTTTCATTCTACATCATCTTCAGCCACGCTCTGAGCACTTACAATTCTCTGAGTAATTGTTGGGAGCTTAGTGAGAAGCACCTGGAACACTGGTGTGGACGAGTTTGCTGTAACACCTGCGGCAGCTGCTGTGGCAGTCCACACGTGGCGATTGCATCTGCCAGATGGTCCACACCCTTCTCACGTTCACCTTGAGCCAGCAACTCTTCACCAAGCTGTATTTCTTCAAGGGAAAATTTCTGAACAGCTTCAGCATCTTTCAGGTCAGGTAACTTAGAAAGTCCAGCTCTCTCCTTGGCAAGCTTCTGTTTCTATGTTCTCGAAGCCCGTTCTTGAAGTTGGGATCACTTCGCCTCTTGCGGTCGAAGTAAATGCAGTACCTGGTGAAGAGGGCGCTGCACACGCCAGCGGCGATGGCACTGTTCCGACCCACCATTGCTTTCGACTTCACTGTGCCCGGCGCAGCGGGCCCGCATCAGAGAGGCTGGCCACAAACCTGAGAGATAATGCTACCTCCCGCAGCCAAAGCCCCTGGAAGACCGGGGTGGTCTTTTTGAGACAGGTTCTGGCTATGCAGTTCAGGCTAGACTTGAACTCACTTTGTAGCCCAGGCTGGGGTTCCCATTCACAACAATCCTCCTGCCTCAGCCTCCCAAGTGCTGGGATTACAGGCATGCACCACCACACCTGGTTGCTCTTCCCTTTCTAACCCTTTCACCCTTTGTTCTTTTTCTTGCCTTAGTTCATAAAGACTACAGTATGTGACAAGATGGTGACAAAATAGCAGACATCCTTGACCATTTCTCTGGAAGGAATTCTAACTTGGTGTGGATTTTCTAAGATGCAGAGCCTGAGACAAGGATTTCAGAGCAAGAAGTGTATTTGGGAGGTGAAGGCAGATACCTGTAAGAAGTGGGGGAAAGAGGCAAGGAAGTGGAGAAAGAGATTAGGAAGGGTAGGCAGGCAACACAGCAGTGCTCCTTGGCTGAGTTCTGGGGCTTCATTCCTGGGGGAGACTCTGAGGCTGGCGTGAACCACACCTTAGAGTTGTCTCTCGGGAGATGCAGGGGAGTTGGAGCAGTCAGTCTTGCCAGGCATTGGTCAGAAGGACTCCAGGGCAAAGAGCCTGCATTCCCTAGCACTTCCAACTTCCTGGTGAGTGAGTTGTTTAGAGGCAGCCAAAGAAAGCCTTTGGGCAGAGAAGGACAGATATTGCAAGTGGGACCCATGTGCAGCAGAGGTAAAGCACAGGGTCACCGAAGATCACCTGCAGGGTCTTCTACAGTCACCTTCATTGTTTAACTATTATAGGTCACACCTGAAGTCCTCACAGGGTAATGGTACAGCTGCTCAAGTCCAAATATTTCTATACAGCCTCCTAAAAGTCATTCAGGTTAATGACAGAAAGAAAGCCTATTGAGGCTGGGTGTGGTGGCACATGCCTGGGATCCCAGCACTCAGGAGGCTGAGGCAGGAGTGAGTTTGAGGCCAGCCTGGGCTACAAAGTGAGACCTTAGCTAAAAAAGAAAGAAAAAGGGAAGGAAGGAAGAAAGGAAGGAAGGAAGGAAGGAAAGAAGGAAGGAAGGAAGAAAAGGAAAGAAAAAGAAAAAAGAAAAGAGGCAGGCAGGCAGGCTACTCATAACCCACTTATAGCAAGCTATAAGACAGATAATAAAATGCTGCTGCCTTCCTGCCCTCTGTTCTACAGAAATCCTCTTGTCAAGGAGCTCAGTTGCCTAGCAACATTCCTATCTACCCTGGTCTACAAAGGACTCGGACAGCACAGTGATGGTTATGTACAGTGTACCGGTTTATCACTGCCATGCAGCACTAACAAATTTAAAACGCTGGTGCTTAGAAATCAAAGTATTATCTTAAAAATATTTAAGAGAAAAAAAAAAGGAGGAAGAAGAGATGAAGAGAAATAACAAGGCAAAACTATTAAATGGGAGGAAAAAATGTAATGAGACTAAAGAATTATGCAAATTAATGTGATCCTTGTGTATCAGCCTACTGAGTGCTGGGATTACAGGCATGTGCCACCACGCCCAGCAATCTTGGTGGGTCATGTCAATCCAAGTTCAGTGCTTGAGATTGTCTGAGCTTCCAGCTTTGTACTGCAAAGTTGAGATAGAGTATGTGATAGTTTACAGTAGTCCCCCTCTGTACCAAGACTATTCTTCTATAATTTCAGCCCTGATTTAGAGTCAACAGTGTTGGAAAATGTAACATGGAAAATTCCAGAAATAAACTATACTTTTTTTTTGGTCTTTTTGAGACAAGGTCTCACTCTGCAGTTCAGGCTGGCCTCGAGCTCACTCTGTAGCCCATGCTGGTCTTGAACTCCCAACAATCCTCCAGCCTTAGCCTCCTGGGTGATGGGATTACAGGCCTGCGCCACCAAGCCCAGCTTATCCATAAGTTTTAAGCTGCACAGCAGCCTGATGCTACCTTGCACCCTGCTCAGACATCCTTTGTCTGACACATCCAGGCTGCACATGTACCCGCTAGTCAGCTGAGGTTCTGCTACCTGGCTGACACAGTGCCACAGTGCTTGTGCCTATGTCACCTATTGCAGCACTGAATGCCTCATTACTCACCTTGCTCCCCCACACTGCGTAGGCGGTGGCATCGCAGAGGCATGTCACATCTTCACAAGACAAAGGCGGTGAGTACAGCACAATAAAATATTTTGAAAGGTGATACATATATAGCTTTTATTACAGTGCATCATGAGAGTTGTTCTACTTTGTTAATGTTTCCAATCTGTGAATTAAACTTTATCATAGGAATGCATATATAGACCATGGGCACACATATGTGCCTGTACAGAACCACCACTTAGGGTTTCTGTACAGCAGGGCTCAGTACTATCCACAGTCTTAGGTTCTCTGCAGATAAGGGGGTGGACTCCTATATTTCTAGCTTTCCTTCACATTTTAGCAGGTTCATCATGGTAGGCTTTGAACTCTAGCTTTGTCCCAAGTCCCTGAAGACTCTCAGAACCACAGATGTCTTTTGAGGGGCAGGCTAGCACAGCCAGAGCAAGAAGTCCTCAATAGAGGGCTCTCTGACCTCAACTAGGTCAATCTTCATTCCTGGTCACCTCTCTGATGCTTTCAAGAGATCTCAGAAGCCTCCCACCATCTTTAGTTGTTGTCTCAGGAAGGCTGGTCTACATTCTGAAGGCCACCATCCGAAGCCGATGTGCTCCATAATTCTCAAGCATCTTCCATGTCATCTGGACTCTCCACATACTTCTATTCCTTCTTAAGAGAAAACTAAAGCTCATTACAATCAGGTGATTTGTTTAAATTAATGAGAAGTAGATGGTGATAGCAGGAGGCACTTAGAAGCGGGAAGACCTGCTAGGTACCAGGGGGACCCACAGATAGGACAAAACTGCTAGATATTTTACATGAGGACCACATCTGGGGAGGTACCCAAATGACACTGTAAAAGTGACAACAAAGGATATTACTTAGATCTTATTCATGATAAACTCTTAAAGTGTTTTACATTAGACCTGTACATGAGCACATCAAGAACAGGAATTTCTAGCTCATCTATGGTATACAGAAGGTTCTAAGGATCAGTTGAATGAATCAAAGTGACTACCTAACGATTTAGGCAACTACTCTCCCATCCTAGACTATAAGGTGCCTGAGTGCAGGGATGGCCCGGGGCTCCATTAGTATTTATTGGATAAAAGAGACACAGTATGATGGGAGATTCTCTGTGTGCTGGCCTCTCAGGGGTTACCCCTTCTAACCAAACTAGGTACAAGCAAAGACGGTTAGTCAAAGGTTGGGGTCTAGTTGTCCTTGGAAAAAGCTGAGGAGATAGAAAGGTTCCATAGTGGCCGTGTCCCTGAACCTGTTATGCACAAGTCATCTTACTGTGTCAAGAGTTCCTTAAATAAACTGAATATGCTATGACCAAATGCTCAACTGAATAAATCTATGAGGTAGTTCGGCAGGATAAGCACCTGCCTGGCAAGCACAGGCCCTGAGTTTGACCCATGATACCAAAAAAAAAAAAAGAAAGAAATCTATGAGAATCCAAATACACAAGTTTGAAAGTACTTTGAGGAAAATGACACTATTAATCTTTTAAATATGCATACCTTTGATTACAGAATTTTATTTTCAAAAATTATCAAAAAGGTAAAAATTAGTCAAGAGTACAATATATATGCATGAAAATATTCATCTCAGCTTTTTAAATGGCTAGGGATGCAACTCAACAGAAGAGTGCCAGCCTAGCACTAAGTGAGCTCTTGGGCTCAATGCCATTTCGAAAAACAAAACAACAAAAAAACCCAAAACTTCTTCCCAGAGCTGTTTGCAATTGTAAAAACATCTATACAAGAGAATACTGTAAGGGGGCCAGGGAGAGAGCTCAATAGAATAAGTGCTTGCCTGGCAAGTGCAAGGACCTGAGTTCAATTCCTGGTTCTGAAAAAAAAAAAAAAAAATACTGTGTACAGCCAGGTATGGTGGTGCACATCTATAATCCCAAGCACTCAGGAGGCTGAGGCAGGAAGATTGCCATGAATTCAAGGCCAGCCTGGGCTACATAGGGAGACCTTGTCTCAAAAAATTTAAAAAGAAAATATTATGTAGTAATTTTAAGAGTACTATTTAAAGTGAAAAAAATTGCATATAATACATGAACATATTCTCTTGTATAAAAGGAAACTATTACAAGAATGTAAGTCTCCTTTGTCATTGAATGTAGAAAAATCACTATTAAAAGCATAATGTATTTTTTTAGGTTTTTTTCTATACATCTATAAGCATGCACATATTCATCCATCCATAAAAATGTTTTCCTGGGTACATGGGTTTTGCATACAGTGAAAAATGCTCTGTACCTGCCTTTCGTGCTCAACAGTGTCTCTGTGATCTCCACACAACTCCACTTGTAAGAGCTACACCTTAATATTTCATAGTATCCTGATACTGCGTGTTATGATTTAGATCTAAACGGGTCCCCAGAAGGCTTGTGTGTTCAGAGGTGAGCACTCTGGCAGGTCATCAGACTATGGGGCTGCTACGTGACAAGCTCCAGCCTGAGTGCAAGCTGCTGAAGTATCATGGCCCTGCTCCAACATGGCTGAATCCAAGACAAGTTCATCTTCCCAATGACCACCTCCTCCTCCTTCCCCACTCCAGCCCTGGATACAACTTCCTTTTACCTTTCCTGGCATACACAAGGGAGCCTCCAGTCAGTTCCTTGTGTCAGTGAACCTGCCCCCCAAACTGGGTCCCTAGAAAAAGTCTGTAAAATCTCAGTCTTTCTGTCTCAGGTCAGAGGATCCCCATCTCCCTCAGATTTTCTCCATGTCTTCAGAGTCAATAAAGCCCCCACCCCTGGCTGCACTTCTGCTTCTCTGCCTTGCCACTTGAAAAACCTAACACTATATTCATCAGTGGATAAATGTACTTTCATAGCTGGAAGTGTTGCTAATAGCTGACACTGGGACGCAGGGGTGTGTTCTTGTGCCAGCTCCTCATTCGTCCTTCCTGGCTTGAGCACCTTCCTCCTCTACACCCCACAAGGTTACATCTTCCTTGTGGCTGGCCCAATGTACATGCACTGACCCCCTCTGAAATCATGAACCAAATTAAATGTCTCCTCTAACTTGTAGGCAGCAGGCATTTTGACTCAGTGATAGAAAAGTGACCAATACACAGAGAAATCTTTAAATGTATATTGTGGAACCAGGGAATTTTTTCCATTTTTAAACTAAATTTATGTTATCAATATGAAAATATGTCCAAACTATTACAGAATTTTTAGATTATGTGATCATATTTACATAGGTATTAATTTTTATATAGGTTTCAGAAAAATCAGAAGATACTAGTTAGTACAATTATTTTTTGGGAAAGACAGGCTGATTTACAAGCAGACTTAGGCCTAATTTTTTTGGTGATAATTTTCTTTCCTGATAATATATTAACAGTAATGGGGACTTCTGAGAAGTGGAAGATCAAGGGAGATAAAGCAGACTGTTCGCTGCTCTGCATAGCTCCCAAGGGGAGCTGGGAAGGCTGGGAAGAACTCTGACCATTCTGGGTAGCTCAGCGGAGTGGGCAGGGGGTATCGGTGCTAAGTGCAGAGACTTCTGAGGGCCAGCCATGCTCCTGGGCTATTCTGTGGATGGGAAAAAGCACTGAGGTTGCTTCCAGGGGGAGGGAACTGGAGGGGGCAAAGAAGTGACTTTTGATCATGGACCCACCCAACCCTTCACCTACTTCAGGCCCACACTTAAGAAAGCAAAGGATTTTAAATCAGGACTCAGCCCCTAGAAGCCACCTCTTCTTGTGCCCCAGGCTCCTCCTTTGCTCTAGTTCCAGAGGCTCAAAGCAGGCTCATCACCACCCTCTTGTGTCCAAATAAGCACAGTGGAGAGTTTTGAGTGAAAAATCCACTTTAATAATCCAGCTTCAGCTCAGCTGAGGACCTCTCTTCTCAAGTGCAAAGAGATGGAAGGGAAGTCTTGCCAAGCATCCTCAATCCACTAAGAGGTTACAGCTCAGAGAGGGGAGTAACTCAAAAAAGCCCTAGAATGAAGGCAACATGAGATTTGGAGTCAGCAAATGCCCACAGGGAGGTAACCCAACAACTTCCTGCCACAGCTCCAGCAAGAGAAACACTGAGGCTATACCTATGCAGGTCAGCATACCATCTTCCCATCCCTCATCCCCTTCTGGCCCCTCACTTTCCTTTGGGTCCCCTGAGCCTAGAGAAGAATGAGGACTCATTATGGTAGCACCATGTCAACCAGTCTCCATCATCTAGCCAACCACTTAGGGCTGGAGATGTTGCCTTAGCAACCAGTCCAAGGAAGGGAAGGAGCCCAGTGACCATCAGCCGTGGGAGGGTGTTACCTTGAAGAGGGTGAGAGTCTGGAGCACTCCTGTGGTACACGCCGTCTCCCGGATGGAGTGCATGGCCAGCTGGGGGCTGCCTAAATCCAGCACCCGCAATCCCAGCCGAGAAGCCAAGATTGGGCCAATTGTGGTGCCACAGGGGGAGTCATTCCGGACCATGAGGTCCTAGAGAAAGGAGGAGAGGTCATGAGCTGCTTGTGATATGCTTAAGGCCCTACCAGGAAGAAGCCTTCTTAGAACTGCAGGGCTGGGAGGGCCTGGGAGATAAGTCCCGTTCTACCCCTCAGAACATGGAAAGCATGAGAGATCACAAAGCCAGTACAAATGGCACCCCACAGGACAATATAGTCTGGCTTGATCTCATGCTCTAAATGTACTCCCACCAGCCTGGTTCAGCTGCTGTCATCTTATCACTGATACATAATCCATCTTCTCTAAGGCAGGCAGGGGGATTTCATAGACATATCTCTTTTTTCATCCTCGTGCTTAATCTCACACACATACACAAAGAAAAAGCACTCAGTAGTTTATATTTTAACCACTGCTAAACAAATAAAAAATAAAAACACTGTTATTGGCATTATGAAACTTTCTACATATTATGTTTTTTTTTTAAAAAAAGCCGGGAAAATGATTATCATGATGCTAGACATCAAGATCCTTAGTTTAAAAGAAAGCAGAACTATGCAATCAAATAAACTGATGTCTATTTTATTGTTTAAGTAGCAATGACTATATTAACATATGAATGTTAAAATGCATATTTTTTCTAATGTTCATGGAAATAATCGCCAATACACATGTCCCCATAACAACAACAGACACTCCTGGTGCCAGGCTATAACCTCTATCACAATTGTTTCCCCAAAACCACAAAATCTGAGGAGAAATTGAACAAGATGAGCTTGCAATTTCTTGTGCCAAAAAACAAAGAAACTTTTACGAGTCAAGTCACAAGGGCACAGGAATTGCTGAGACAGCTTCTACTGGTGGAAGACATGACACATTTTTTTTCCTCTGTATTTTAGAGAAGGGCCTAGAGTGTTCAGGATCTCACTACTAGACTGGACTTGGTTATGGCCTCCAAAGTGCTGTGTTGGGATTACAGGTGTGCACCGCCACGCCCCTCAGCAAGCCCTGGGGGCGGGGCAGGCACAGCAGGCCCCTGTCCCTGGGACTGCTTGCAGGAGCATTAATCCACTGAGCTATTTGGCCAGCCCTAACACTTTCAACAGTAAATATGATAACTGTAGTAGACCAGATCACACTAATTCAATGAAAATCCCTGATTCTGACAAAAATAGGAAAGAAATACTAGCTTATCATTTGTGATGGTATCACGTGGGCTGAAAACTTACCTAGAAAAGACTAAGTACTTGATGCTATCTTTCCGATAGGACTTGTATTTCATGACAACCAAACAGCACCAGCTGATGAGGAAAGGGAATTCTAGTCTATGGAAGACTGGATCAAAAGGATCAACAAAGATGGAAACATGGCGTGGCATTTTTCAGTCAATTCTAGTGAACTATCGACTTAGACAAAAACTTTCAATCAGTATGAAAACCATTTGGTGTCTGATGTGGAGTTCACTGCTTAAATAGCTACTGTCCAACTAATGGAGTGAAGCCTCTGCATTATGGGGGTACTGAAGGGCACCTCAGTCCTGTGGGGTCCATCTCTTAGGGTGGGTCACCCAGGAATTATATGTGTGATCAATATGAAGGGAATATCAGCTGTGATGCTTCCTAGCCAAAACTGTTTAACTTGAAACAATCAAGTCTTCAGATACAAATTCCAGTGTACAGGAAATACAGGGTTGGAGGCACATGCTCAGTGAGACCATGACCAAGCAACTAGACGAGCTAGAAAGTGAGCCATTCCACAGGATGTTTGGTTTCAACAAGCCAGTGTTTTGTTTAAAAAAAAGGGCTGGGGGAACTACCCACTTGGGCCCCTTTCCAGTCCTTCTGTTGAACAGGGGCTTTCTTTCCCTCAATAAATCTATTCTGCTCATAAAAAATAAATACATAAATAAAAATTTAAAAAAGGGCTGGCTAGATAGCTCAGCAGACTAAAGCATCTGCTTAGACAGGTACAGCAACCGGGGTTCGATCCCCAATGTGCTATGCCGGTTCTGCCCCTGGGTGTGCTGACTGGGCATACACCTATAATCCCAGTGCTTGGGAGGTTGAAAACAGGAAGATCACTATGAGTCTGATCTGTACAGTAAGACCCTGTAGACCCTGTACTAAATACTTTTTCTTTTAAGAAAAAATGTTGATAGGGAAGAATAGGGTGTATGTGCAGTTGTGTGCAAGTATGCTGAATTTAAAAAAATACTTAAGGACAGTATCAGTCAGATACAATGCCTGGTCCTGAACCGGACACTACAGTGAGCCAAAAACCTGTGAAGAATATGTTGGGAAGCTGGGCAATGGAGCACACACCTGTAATCACAGCACGAGTTTAAGGCTGGCCTAGGGTACGTGTGAGTGAAAGTCGGCCTGGAATATGTACCAAATGCTACTTTCTAAGAGATTTTTTTATACATATATTTTTGAAGGGAGTAGAGCTAAGTAGGGAAAAAACTGAAATTGATCTGTGTATCTGATGAGAAACAAATTAACAAAAAATTACTGAAAAGGGGGAGATGACTGAGTAAAAGAGGTAAGAAAAAATAAATATCCAATAGAATTTCTTTTTTTTTTTCATGTACTTGGTACAGAGCAGCTCTGACTCGTAGTGATCCCCCGGATTTTGGCCTCCCCAGTGCTGGGACTACAGGCGAGTGTCCCAACGCCTGGCCTCGAGTGCCGGCTCAACATGCCTGGAGGTGGGGCTGGTGGGGCACATGGTGCCAGAGATCCAAAGAATTTCATTTTTTAAAGTCTATTAAGTATATACACACACACACAAAAAAAAAATTGGCCAAAATATCTCTGGGGATTTGCTGACTTGTTTGTTTTTGCAGGACTAAGCTCAGGGCTTTGCCTGTGCTAGGCAAGTACTCTACCACTGAGTTCTGTCTCCAGCCTGGGATTCATGTTTTGCTTTCTTGTTTCTACTTGTACTTTCTGAAGTACTCATGTCCTGCTTCCACTGTTAATTATTAGAGGAAAATCTCCCATTGTCTTCATCCTGCCTTAGAATGAAATTCAAATGCCCTTTCATGGCCCGACAGCCTACACCCCAGTCTAGGCAGGTTTCTCCCCTGCACCTCCTGTTCTCACCTGGGCGCGCTCACCTCCTGACCAAGCTCACTGTCTGTCCTCTTTGGGGCCTTACCACTGCTCCCCTGGCTTCCCCAGACCCTCCCACAGCTGCCTTTCACCCACTCTGAGAGGCCTTCCAGAGAGTAAAACCACCCGTCTATGGGGGCCAAGACGGGGACACAGAAGAACCAAGAGTCCTGAACTGGGAATCAGGATAGCACATTAAGTCCTAACTACTGGAACTTATTTGCTACGTTTGTCACTGGACTGCCCTGAGTCTCTAGACACAGACAGGCAGGCAGGCATGTGTATGTCTGTGCATATATACGTGCACAGTAAGAAGGAAGGACTAGATAAGTGATTTTCAAGGGAAAATGAGTAATTGGGGTCCCAGGCCCCTTGGCCCTGAATATCACCTGGGGGAAAGCAGGGATGTGTAGAAGAAACAGAAAGCAGATGGGGCTGCAAGGAAGGAAGAAGACAGGACTCACCCACCACATGCCAAGCGCACAAAATGCCTTTAGCCCTCATAAAAAGCTGGCAAAGCAGGCATCGTTATCAGCCTCACACTGTAGATGTGGAGCCTGAGATTCAGACTGCACAGGAGGCTGGTGAGGGCACACAACCTGCACCATGCAGAGAGCCCCTGCTCCAAACTCAGCTCTGTCTACACCCAAAGCCCCTGTTCTCATGTACTGGTAGCCTCCTCTACCAAAGCCCAGGTGTCCCACCTACAAGGGCCCCATCAACATATGCCCCACCCTGACCCCTCCAACACATCACTCCCACCCTCACCTGCAGGGGTACCCCAACACTGCTGGCCACCTCTCGGATCAGGGCCTCCGAGACAGCATTCGAGGCATAGCGCTGCTTGCTGTTCACCTTGATCACAGGGCCCTAGGGAAAGAGTCCAGGGGAGGCAGAGGTGACGGCAGGCCCAGATGGAAGGATAAAGCCTCTGCTTTCCTGGGGAAGAGGGAGCGCCTCACCTTGTGAAACAAGGGCCGGTGGTTGTCCTCATGCTTGTCCCTGTTAAGAGGTAGTAAGGCTAAGGACGGCACATAGGAGTGGGCCTGTCAACACCCACCATGCCTCCCAAGACAAACAGCTCTAATGGACAACAGTCCTCTTCTCTATCCCATGCAGCAGGACCTAAAAACTGTTCCATGCAGCCTCTAACAACAGCTGAAAATCAGGGTGCAAATCAGGCTTCCTCACACCTGGGCGAGGCATTACTTGACTGACCAAGCTGGGCTCTGGACCAATCTAAAGAAAGTTCCAGCCAAACCTCTTGGCAGAGTAAGGAAGAGATGGGGGGCTCAAAGCCAATTCTGGTGTGTTCTGTTTGTGTCTCTGGCTGTGTGTGAACTGCATCTGGCATGGGAAACTCACAGGTAGTTGGGGTGCACAGCGTGGGCCATGTCTGCACTGATCATGTAGGACTTAGGTATAGCTTCCTCGAAGGCTGTCAGGCACTGGGCCGAAGTGGAGATCCGCCGCAGCACCAGCTCCGTCAGCAGAGACTGTGCCCCCTGGGCACTCTCAGACCCCACCTAGGGATGGCAGAGGCTACGGGTCTGAGCTGGCAGCCTAGCAAGAGGGGCCCAATGTCCAGACTGTTCCAGGACCCTCCTCTTTGATCCCTGGGAGGGAAATGGTGCGAGCCCCTGACAGTAGGCTATGGCCAGACTAATCCCCAGTCATTTCAGGGGTAGAGACAGCACTTACTGGTGGGCTTCCTGCACTGGTCCAGAACCCTCTCCCAAAAGTGCTCAGAGATACAGGAAGACAAGAGTCACACCAGAAGATGCAGACATATGCTGAGCTAGAAGGGGACACTAAGTGCTATGGAAACACTACTACCACCCCGCCCCAATCTTTGGGGTTTCTAGGACAGCCCTGGCTCACTGTTGGTTACAAAAGATGCCACAGAAGGGTCCCTCATGGTGTTCTCCATGTACCTCCTCATGGTCATAGAGCGTGATCATGCGCACATGAGGTTCCATGGCCAGAGAGGCAGGGGTTGCACAGGAATCAATTAGGGCCTGGACAGAGAAAGAAACAAACATATCATCCCCACCCCTCCTCCAACTTAGCCTACCAGCACTCTGCAGGGGCACAATCCCTTGCCCAGGCTCCATCTGGGTGAGTGAGCAGAGCTTGTGTAGCCTTCTCTCTTTGGACCCTGCCTTGAAAAGGGAGTAAGGGGACCTTTCCAGCCAGGATGAAAGAAGCCATCCTCTGGATGCTCCGTTCCCACACCTAAAAAACACAGGGAGATGATGTGGAAGATGGAGGGGGTAGCTGAGTACCTTGGCCAATCAGAAGGCCCCGGAGTAAGGGCCAGGGAGATGGCTCAGTGGAATAAGTGCTTCCCTGGCAAGCACAAGGGCCCGAGTTCAATCCGTCACAAAAAAAAAAAAAAGAAGGCCCTAGAGTTCACCTAAGCCAATCAGGCTCAGCTAACAGATTGAACTCCAGAGGCAATTATAATCCCTGCTGGCTGCAGAAAGGGACACAGGCCTCAGGGCTGGCTCTGGTCTGTTACAGCCCAAAGTCCGTCTCCAATCTCACGACAGGCAGGGAAGGAAAGGATGAAAAAATGGCAGAGGGAGAGGGGAGGGCAATAGAAGAGAAAGAGACTTGCCTTGGGTGAAGAGGGTGGACCACACAAAAGGGACCAGAAGGAAGACTGTCCCACTGAGATCATCAAGATCCCAAGGAACAAAGAAGAGTGGGCAGATGTAAGCCAGGGGTGAGGCTAGAGGAAAGTGGAAGGAGGTGGATGATACCGCCTGGTGCAGCAGCAGGCCTTTCCCTTGAGGTAGAGATTGCTCTTTAGAGAAGGCAGTAACAACCCGGTTAAGGCAAGGTACACACAGGCCTTAGATTCTCATTATCTCAGCCCCTGGCCTTGGGCCGGTGGCAGGCCAGAGACCAAAGGTAATGACATTAGCATTGTAACATACCCCTATGGTCCATCAGTGCCACCACTGGACCTGAGACTACCCCCACACTCCTAGCTCTCCACCTCTCCTGTGGGTGCTGCCTGGGATATTGAGTTTCTTACCTGCAGAGCACAGAAGCAGCTGTGCAGATTATCCAGCCTTGGGGCAAAAATAAACTCATCATAGGCTCCACCCAGGACCTAGACAGACAGGGTGGTCAGCTTGACACTAGTGCCCCTCACCCCCTCCTTTACGAAACAGAAACTCAGCACATATTCAAGAACCTGGACTTGGTGATTGACTATTGACAGCAAGTCTGGGAGGCAGAGTGAGTGGCCACTTCCTTGCCTTCTGCTGGTCTAACCCACCAGGGACCACCTAGAACAGGAAGTGCTGGGAATCTATGACAAGGCTGATTCCCAAGTACTGCCCCACAGACAGCCTCAGTGCAGGCGAAGGATGGGATTAGGGATAGACACATATATCCCTTGACTATCTGGGAACCACAGGTAGGGGAGTAGAACAAATATAACAGTCACTGAAAGACTAGGGGAGACATACTGGGGTTGGGATATTGTCCCAACCCCAATTTCTTTTGGCCACTCCTCACCGCGGGCTGTGTGTCTGCCAGGCACAGCTCCATCTCCAAGATGTCTTCAGGGCTTAAACCCAGCTGGGCACAGAGCAGGGACATGAGCACGGAGTGATGCCGCTCATTCTGCAGGGCACAGGACATCGGATGGAGGGTCTACCCCGCTTCTCCTTACTCCTTTTCCAGGGACCTGTCTGCCTCCCCACCCCCAGGAGGGAACTTTCTTACAGCTATATTGAGAGGCCCTGGCTCAGGAGCCCCTTTCTCCAGCTCCTCCTGGATTGCTGTGGCAAGAATAGGGACTCTGTGGGGAGACAGGAAAAAGGAGGCCATAGGAGGGCTGAATAGCAGGGCAAGGTACACACCTGTGGGCTCAGGCATCTCCTCCAAACCCATTCTCCAAACAGCAGAGATATGAATAGCAATTGGGTCACAAGAACAGAACTCGATGGGCTATGAAGTGCTGATCTCCCAGGTCCTACCAGGATTCCTTCTCTCACTTAAGGTCATACCCCACCCCTCCCACCACACCCCATCTCAGACTCACAGGTGTGTCTCTGTGTTGGGCCCAAAGTTCTCGTTGACATTTCGTTGCAGGTGGATGGCGAGGTGTGGGATGCGCAGGATAGGCCGATCCACGTGCACTAGCCGCTGCTCCAGCCGACCTGAGGAAGGGCACTGTGGTCGACAGGCCAGGTTGGCTAGGTCAGCCAGGGCACCTCCCAACACCAGCAGGATAAAGCTCTCACTTCAGCCAGACTAAACATGCTGTCCTTCAGGCTGCCCCACCTCTCTTCCCCAGGGAACTCTCCACGGGTACCCCAAAAGAATGTGACATTCAGTCTGTAGGCAGCTGACACCAAGAGCCTTCTAGTCCAACACACCCCACCCCCAGTTCCCACCTTGATGATGACGCGTCCAGCCAAGGTCAGGTCTCTATCAAACCAGGTGCTCCAGATCCCACCACCATAGGTCTCTACGCCGACCTGATGGAAGCCCGCCTGGCTTCGGCGAGATCGGCGCTTCACCTGAGCATGGAGACAGGAAGTCAGGCTGAATGACAAGATTTGTTTTACAGATCCAGTCATACAGAGCAAATATCAGTGTCAGAGAAGAGGTCCACAGGTGGAAGAAGGGGGCAACAAGGTGAGGATGTACAGGCACCCCCCAATTTCTACCTTGTGGCTCTCTGGATTATGCTACCCCTGACAACTCCCCTCACCCCAGTGGAGCCCTAGGTTCTTACCCGGAGACAAGGACTGTCGGTGTGGGCCCCAATGAGGCTGAAGCCATTGCCAGGGACATACTGGCCCCCCACAGCAAAAGCAATGATGGTAGAGGAGTTCCTGGTCAGGAAATACTGGGGACGGAAGAGAGAGATGCAGTGTGAGATGCTTGGCCAGCTAGCACACAGGACTTTTGAGACCCAGTCCAGTGATCTACCCAACCCTAGTACCTTGCTCTCGGGCTTGATATCCCATCTCTCTGTCTCCTTGAGTTCACGGAAGCCAGCCTGGAGGAGGCGATTGCGGCACTCAGCCACAGCTGCAGGAAGAGGACCCTCTCATACTGAGGCAATTAGCTGGGGAAAGCCCTGCCCCATCTTCTCGCCTTGGTCACCTACCGTGGAAAGGAGAGGGACTTCGGTTCACAAACTTGAGGAGCTCACGAGCCGCGGCCAGCACTGCCTCTTTGCGGGCCCTGCCGTTCATGGCCACCTATTAAAAAAGAGCACTCAAGCTCCTGCCAGTCTGGGACCCCTACTTTGTTCCAAGCTCCCAGGACTCCCCGATCTCCACCCAAAAGCAACTGCTCCAAAGCTCAGAGCTCTGTTTCCCCTTTTCTCACAGACAGACGTGGCCCCGTCCCAGCCTGTCCGTAGAAAGCTTTCAGTCCTCCGGCCGAAGGACAACGACTCAACAGCGCCCAATGCCAAGCTCGTTCCGGTCGGCCGGCCCCAAATCCGAGCTTTAGCCCGGCCCCTTAAGTCCCACCCCACGTCCCAGCCCGGTTAGAAAATGCTGACCCGCACCCGACCTGCACCGCGCACGATCCTGTCCCGGAACCCGGGAGCGCTCACCTCTCCCTTCCCCCCTTCCAGCCCCGGGGAGGTCAAGTCACCGGCGGCGGAGTTTCGGTTTTGCTCAGAGTCGGGCATGGCCCACTCGGCACGAGGCTAAGCTGAGGCCCAAACGAGTGCCAGGCCGGGCCTAGGGTCGAAATCTAAACGGGCTCGCAGGCCGCCACCTACTTGCGTAGTCGCACCGCCGCGTCCGACCGCCCGGCCCCACCCCCGCCAGCGGCCTGCTCCGCCCCACAAGGCTGCGCCTGCCCTCTCGGGGACCGCCCACAGCGCCTCGCCCCGCCTTCACCACGCCGACGCCTCACCGCGAGGTCTAGTCCTGTCCCCTCCAGGCTCCGCCTCTCATCAGGCTACGCCCCGTCCCAGTTCTGCCGTTTGCCCCGCCCTCATTAGTCGGAGCCTTCGTCAAGGAGTCTGTATCTCTCGCCCCGCCCCCGTCAACGCGCTCCGCCTACTGTCGTCGCTAGCGCCCTCTGGCGCCCGGGAGGTGCCAGGACCGCCGCTTACTGCCCGCCGACGCCGTGCACGTCGCATAGCTCAGGTTGCTGGGTCTGAGAGGCACACGAAAAAGTGCTCTCCTGTCCCTGCAGCCACCCTCGTGACTAATATTAACGAGGCTTAATGTGTTGTCTCGTTTAATGCTCACGAGAGCCCATCAATGTTATACTTTTATTGTCCTCATTTTATATATGAATTGACAGAATATACAAACAGGTAACCCATCTGATAATTATAATTATCTAAATAATAACTGGGGGGCCAGGGAGATGGCTCAGTGGAATAAGCGCTTCCCTGGCAAGCGTAAGGGCCTGAGTTCAATTCCTGGTTCCGCCAAAAAAAAAAAAAAAAAAAAATAATAATAATAATAATAATAATAATAATAATAATAACTGGAGTAGCTGGGGTTTGAACCCTACCAGTTTTATTGCAAAGGCCCGGAATAACAGCTACTCAGGCTTCTCAGGTCTTTCCTGGGACTTTTCTATGTGCTTTGGTAAATGCTATGTGAGAGATACTTGAGAGATGTAGAAGTAAGGACTTACATAAGTTTACATACCTATTTGGGTGGATCTGGGGTTTCATTCTGATACCTGTCCTCTTAATACTTTGTATGCATGTGTGGTACCGGAGACTGAGCCAGGCCCTTTGCACTGAGCCGCATCCCAGCCCTTTAAAAATTTTTTGAGGGGTCTGGGAAATAAGTCGGTAGAATAAGCACTTCCCTGGCAAACACAAGGGCCTGAGTTCAATCCCCAGTTCCGCAAAAAAAAAAAAAAAAAAAAAAAAAAAAAAAAAAAAAAAAAATTTGAGACAGGCCTTCCCTAAGTCCACTAAATTGCCCAATCTAGGCCCCAACTTGGAATCCTCCTGCCTCAGCTTCCAAGTGCTGAAATAAGAGGTGTGCAACACCATACCAACCTACCAGCAGTTGTAATATTCTTATGTCGAGTTGTGAGTAGCAATTTTAAAACCAACAAACCTGGCTAGCCATGGATAACAATCAGGACTTTTGGTGGTCCTGGGTTTAAAGCAGGCTCGCTAACAGGAGTATAATCAATATTCCAGAGATCACAGGTCCATGGGCAATCTGTCACTTACATACTTGAAGTGGAAGTGATAGGGAGAAGGTATGGGAAGATTACAAAGGTCCTGCTGCTCTTGCTTGTGACAAGTACCTATTGCAGGAGGATTCAGGATACACACACTTTGGTGATGGGTTAAATTCATGCACTCCCAGGTCAAATGCTGAAAGTATTGAGTTGGGTTTGGTCTCAGAGAAGCCAGAGGAAGGACAGGGAGAAGAGTTGTCATGAGGCGAAAACCCAATGTTTGACCTCTGTATTTGTTGGTGGGTTCCACATCCTTGGATTTAACTCATCACAAAAAAAAAAAAAAAAAATATTTAGGGCAAAAAATGTGTCTTATATATAATTATGGAGTTTTTCCTTGTCATTTTTTTTAATTTTTAAAAAATATTTTATTTATTTATTTGGTACAAGGTCTTGCTATGCAGCTCGGACTCACAGTGGTCCTCCTGTCCCAGCCTCTCCAGTGCTGGGATTACAGGCATGTGTCACCACACCTGGCTTTGGTGGCCAGCATGGTGCACCAGGGATTCCAGGGGTCAGCAAGGCGTGCAGTACTGGGTATCAAACCCAGGTCCTTGAGCTTGCCAGGCAGGTGCTTAGACTGCTGAGCTATCCCCCCAGCCCTCCCTCATAATTTCTCAAAGAATAATTTTACAACTATTTACATGGTATTTATATTGCATTTGATAAGTGATAGATGATTTATTAAACTATATAGGAACATAAGCACAGGTTATATGTAATTATTGTGCCATCTCTACGTCTTGATTTTGGATGTCTAAGTAGTAATTTGTCACAAAATTGTTAAGGACAACTTGATACCCAGAAGACCAAAGCAATGCAGTAAGGAGGAGGCCTGGCATATGTGTGCATGCACCCTGTCCCAGTCTGCTAAAATGCGCGCAACGAGGAACTGAATCAGAGGACCTTGATTTTCCGATGCCAGGACTGCTCTGGATACCTCTTGGTGCTAGATATATTGTTTGTCTCAGTGAATACATAGTTTGCTTCTGTATATAATAGCAGGAATTTGCAAAGTGCGATTTGCCCTCTTATAGTGGGAGATGACCTCTTCTCCCAGCCAGTATACTTCAGTTTGTTAGTTGCCTAGGAAATATTTCCTGTTAACAGTTCCTGTTACTTTTGTGTCTCAGAAGCAGCTGGTCCTTGTGATGAATACTGGTCACCATAGTGCTATTGTAAAAATCAATCCCCACTTGACGAGTTATTCTGCCTCTGTACTTTCTGCTTGCTCATCCCATGTAGGCCACCAAGGATCAGGGCCTGATATTTTGAGAATGATCCTGATCAATGTTCTTCGACATATATAAATCTGCCTCCAAGTCCTGGGTGTCATGTCAGTGTTCTGTTTTCCGTAACACTCTTACAGTATTACAGTACTGGAGAGCACTATAGTTTCAAACACAAGTTTTCTGCTCAAGCCCTGTTCATCATGTAGGTCTCAACTGGTTGAGAACTACAAATCCCAGGATGCCTTGAAGTGAGTAATTCTCAGGCTAGTGAAGGAAAACCTTTTAAAGAGCCACAGCCCACTGTAATCCAAAACCCACTATGTATTGCAAAGTGCCAACAATGCAATTAAACCTAAATACTGAAGCTTTAGTTTAGAAACAATATGCTTTAACATCTTTCATCTTAAAAGAAAAACAGCACCATGCCATAGGTTCACCACTATATCTTAGGTTACAGCAGTTTTCTTCTAGAAAAGAGGTTTAAAAGCCACTTAAATAGTATTTTTAAAGCACCCTTCTAGGTATTGCTAAAAAAATGTACAACATATTGTATAGTA
Source organism: Ctenomys sociabilis (assembly GCA_004027165.1). Lineage (NCBI taxonomy): Eukaryota > Metazoa > Chordata > Mammalia > Rodentia > Ctenomyidae > Ctenomys > Ctenomys sociabilis. The sequence goes on along the minus strand of PVKA01017302.1, from coordinate 5,733 downwards.
AATAATAAATGATAAGGCATTGTATGGAACAGCAGCTATGTATGCTGGCATTTGTGTGCAAGCACACACTTTGTTTAACTAAGAAAAAGAAAGTGTTTTTGTGTGTGTTTTTTTTTAATGTATTTAGTACAGGGTCTACAGGGTCTCACTACACAGATCGTAGTGATCCTTCCTATTTTTCAGCCTCCCACTGGGATTACAGGTGTGTGCCACCACTCCCAGTCTCTTTTCATCTTCTCAGCACACCCCAGGGGCAGGGCCAGCATGGCAGGCTGGGAAAATATGTTTTTTAAATTTTTATTTATTTGGTACAGGGCCTCAACACACAGCTCAGACTCAGTGATCTTCCTGCCTCAGCCTTCCCAGCGCTGGGATTACAGGCACACATCACCATTCCCAGTTTTGCTGGCTGGTATGGCGTGTGGTACTGGGGATCAAACCCTGGTTCTTGTGCTTTCCAGACAGGTGCTTAGACCACTGAGCTATCTCCTCAGCCCAAGAAAAAAAGAAGCTATATTAAGAGTTACAAGAAGCTGGGCATGGTGGCGCAGGCCTGTAACCCCGGCACTTGGGAGGCTGAGGCAGGAGGATTATTGTGAGTTCGAGACCAGCTTGAGCTACAAAGTAAGCTTAAGACCAGCCTGAACTGCATAGTGAGACCCTGTCTCAAAAAGACAAAAAAAAAAAAAAAAAATCACAAGAAAAACCTGACTGACTCTGGGGGAAAAAACTGGGATTGAGGAACTAGAGGCAAAGAGATAAATCCTTTTGAGCCCTTTTGAATTGTTTTTACATATGTGTCCTAAATATGTTCAAAAACTAAGTAAGGAAATTAAAAAAAAAAAAAAAAACATAGCAGATGGAAAACTTTTTTTGGCAAAACAGGAGATTGAACCCAAGGTCTTCTCACTGAGCTGTATCTCTGGCTCTTTCATATGTTTTTATTTTGAGACATGTTGACCAGGCTGGGCTCCAATCTGTAATCTTCCTGTCTCTGACTCCCAGAGTGCTGGGATTACAGGCATGCATTACCCCTGAAAGATAATGACCATGAATTTTTTCTTCTCTTATATCCTGATTTAGTTGGTAAGCATTTGTTCATTAGATTTTAGCCTAAAGCTTGCAATAAATAGCAGAGTCTGAAGGTACACATGTAATACTGCATTATCCCCTAATATGGAAATAATGTGTACATGTAGACAGGGAAACAGATGGAGTGTTTCTTTTGATAGACATTTGAAATTTAAAAGAACACTAGGGAGGTACCTGGCTCCATCCAATCTTCACCTGTACTAGAACAGCAAGCTGCTGCTCCTGCCTGTGTGTCACTGTTTTTGTCTGCTTCCCTCTTGTCCAGCACAAACCAAGTGCCCCATCACGTGGAGTTCCTTTCCCACTGCTGGACTGGCTCCAGTGCAAACCTCAACCCTCACCGCAACAGGCTCCACATCTGCACCCGGGGCGGGACAAACATGCAGCCAGGCAACTGGTTCCAAACTCTTTAGCTTTGTCCTGCCCAGAGCTCCTGTGAGCCTGCTCACCATTTGCTCTTCCATGCCCCCGGGATGGAAGTACCTGCCTCACCCCTCACAGGCAGCTGATGATAGTGGCTCCCATTTTTCTGTGAAGAAGGGAACTTCACAAGCCATCTGTGAGTCTGCGTGTCTCCTGCACTCTTGTACACAAGATTTTCCTCTCTTTCTAACTTAAGGATACCATTTTTCTTTTTTGGGGAGGGAGTGTTCTATCTTCTTTTTCCTTCCTTCCTTCCTTCCTTCCTTCCTTCCTTCCTTCCTTCCTTGCTTCCTCCTTCCCTTCCCCCCTTCCTTCCTTCCTTTCTTTTCCTCCTGAAGCAAGGTCTAGCTGTGCTGCTCAGGCTGGTCTTGAACTCCTGGGTTCAGCCAGTCTTCCTGCCTCAGCCTCCCCGTAGTTAGGACTGTAAATGAGTGTCACCCTGCTGGGCTTTCAGTGCACTGTTTCTGCAGTTATCCATCTTCTCCTGCCTTACTAAACTACAATTCCAGCAAGTTATGCTGACTGGCAAGTGATAACATCTCCTACTGAAAAATACCCACTTACCAGTTTTCCTCCTATAATAGCTTTTAAGTAAATCAACCCTATGAAAAAGAGCTATCTAGACTTAACTATTTCTGATTCCTCTTTTCCCATTCTCTTACAAGCCCTCTGGAAATATATATTTCCCTTTAACCATTCCAGTCATATGTATGTTATTGAGGTCAAGAACAACCACAGGGCTGGCCAGATAGCTCAGCAGATTAAAGCACCTGCTTAGGCAGACTAGGGATGGGGTTCAATCTCTGGCATGCTGTGCTGGCCCCACCCAGGGGGCACATTGAGACTGAGACCGGGTGTGGCGGTGAACACTTGTAATCCCAACACTTGGGAGGCTGAAAACAGGATCGCCACAAGTCTGATCTGTGTAGTGAGACCCTGTAGACCCTCTACTAAATCCATTTGAACAACCACATGCTGAAGCCACTGTGGTTTTCAGTGTCCATGGTACTGGACCCATGGCCATATTTGACAGTGATCCGCTGCCTCTTCTGGAAACTTTCCCTGGCCTTCAGGACACTCTGTGTCCTCACTGACCATTGTTTTGCAACTTTTTCCCTGGCTCCTCCTCACTGTCTCACTTTTGAAAGGGAGCTTCAGGGCTGAGGTCTTAGAAATCTGGCCAATTTATCTGTTTCTGGAATCTTCTCCAGCCTCGTGGGTTTAAATACCATCTATGCCCTGAAATGCCCAAACTTACATATCTTTTGCCAGACATTTCTTCTGAACCACAGCTTATGTATCCAATTTTCATTCATGAACTGCACATGTGTGCCTAACAGGGCCCTCCAGTTTCATATATTAAGGTCTGAACTCTTTGCTCCCCTAAACCCTTCCCTATCCTTCCCATCTTAGCACATGGTAATGCTGCCCTTCTAGTTTCAGGCCAAATCCTGGTTGTCACCACCGACCCTCTCTCTCTCTTGCCCCACATCCAACCCTCCATTCCCTGGCACCTTAAGAAAGCAATGTCCCAGTCCTCTGCCCTCCCTTCCCCTGTCACTGCCACCAGTGTCGTTTCCTGTCTTGGCCACTCCACAGGAGTAAGTCTCCGTGGCTGTCAGCTTGGAGGAAGCTGCAGACCACTGCCATGCCACAGTCCTTACCCTGCTGTTGTGACCTTCAGTGGCGGCACAAAGTAGATATACAATAAATAGGTCCTGAATGAAGGAAACTTAAAAAGTAATTTTTCTTTGTGAAATTATTTGTTCTCATGAAATATGACACACAATAAGAAGGGCAAACCATTGATAAATGTAGCCACTTATGTGGGCATCAATGGTGAGAAAAAGTGACGAATTATAGAAAGAACAGGATGATGGTTGCAGGGGGCCAGGGAGATAGCGCAGTGGAATAAATGCTTACTTGGCAAGCACAAGGTCCTGAGTTTGATCCCTGGTACCGCCAAAAAAAATAATAAGAAAAAATCACAAACTCCAGGATGACAGTTGCCAAGGGTAGAGAGCGTGGGGAAGGGATGGTTGGGACTGTAAAAGACTCACATGAGGGCTGTCTTCACAGCAATAGGCAGTTTTGTATTTTGCTTTCAGAAGTGGTTATGACTATATGTGATAAAATGCAGTTGCCAGGGCCTGGGGTGTAGCTCAGTGCCTGCTTAGCAAACACAAGGCCCTTGGATCAGTCCTGCCATGGGGTGGAGGCTTGGGGAGGTACCAGATAAAACATAGAAAGCTCAGTTACATTTGGACTTAAGATATAAACAAGGAGTAGTTTTTCTTGTTTTTTGTTTTAGTATATAAGTATTTTTCAAATATTACGTGGTACACTTCAACTAAAAATAAAAATTAGTTGAGTCTTGAATTTTTATTTGCTAAATCTAGCAGTCAGTCCTAGAAGAAGCACCCCAGCGCTACAGGCACCGCATTTTCTTATGTCGTTTTCTGTTGTGCTGTTGTGCTGCGGTTACCGTTGAGGACCTCTCTGCACGCTATTTTTGCCGTCTCCTGGGAATGTGTGCTTATCTCAGATGCAATGGACTTGGGACAGTCCTCCGAAGAAAGCCAACTGCTCTCGTTAGAGATGCAAGAGGTGGTGAGAAGTGCTGGTTACTAACCTTGAAGTTCTATGAAGCCTTGTAAAGCTGGCACTTCACAAACAACTTAAGCAGCGTCTCTTTCGAATGTCAATGATCTTGTACAATTATTGACCAGAAGACAAGGTGGTTATGAGGGTGAGCTCAGGACCAGACGCACCTGGGTCAAATCCTGGCTCTTCCAAGGACTGGCTGTGGGCCAAGTGTGCTGTGCTGCCTGGGGTCAGTCCAGTCCTGCCTCTGCTGCTCTACTCAGGGACATTAGAAGGGACAGGCCTGTGAGTATTTACCCAGATTGGCAAACACTACAAATCAGGATGCTTTATTTCCTTCTTGAGAGTTCATTATTGAACATTTACCCTCACACCATTCGAGCCTCAGTTTCCTCGTTTGAAAAATGGGAGAGCAGTAATCTCAAAATGCTACAAGGATTAGATGAGATAATGTGTGTAGGGTATTTATAACTAAGTTTGTCAAATAATAGGTACACAATAAATATTAGCTAATATTTTTGTCTGTTTTTTTTTTTTTTTTACCATCTTGCTATGTAGTTCAGGCTGGCCTCAAACTCACTATGTAGCACAGGCCTGCTTGAACTCGCAGTGGTCCTCCTGCCTCAACCTCCCAGGTACTGGGACTATAGGTGTGCCAGGCCAGTGTCAGCTAGTATTACCCGTCAGAGTACATTGGGAGCCACTAGAGGGCAGTGCTGTCCTCACTCACCAATTCATACGCCTTATGTATCATGGTATCTTTAGTGACTGGCACAGAACCTGAGATACAGCAGGTGCTGGATACATGCCTCCTACATTACTGAATAATGGGAAATAATAGTAACTTGGGTTAATAGGGCTCTAGAAAGTCTACGTGTTATTACAAGCATGTAAGGACACACTGTTAAATCTCAGAGATTTTCAGCCCAGGGAAGCTGTCAGGGCCATCCGGGGCTGTGCCCACACCCAAGGCTAACATCTGCCCTTGCAGGCTGGTCCTGACCTCCAGGGGCCCAGGCTCTGGGAGAGCTCACTCCAGATGGCAGGAACAAGCCCTCATCTTTCCTCCCTCTGGCAGCTGAGATGGGCAGTTCTGGCTCTGAGCCCGTCTGACTAGAGGTCATTTAATCCTCACTGGATTTGTCCTGTTTATTTTAGTGAGCAGGGCTGTTTACTTTCAGTTCTTATTTCTAGGGGTGCTTACTCATTTTGCTTCCCTTCTATTTACTCTTTGCAAGCACTAGGGGTTGAGTAAATACATCTATAAAGTTCCAGGGACTGGGTTATTCTGTGTCTGGTATTTTAATGGCCTTTAAACAGTGTCTGCGCAGGTAAGCATTTTATAGATGGTTCGAAAAGATCGAGAATTCTGCTCTTAGCTGCTTCTGACTCCTTCCAGGCTGACAGCTGGCCACCAGCAGTTTATGAATCAGTAATAAAAATATCAAAAGCCAACACTCATCCCAACAGAGAAATTGAACCACACTGGTGAGCCTGACATGGATGGGGCCGGGCACAGACACTGCCATGGCAGGGCGAGTATGAATTCTTGGGAGTGATTTCTTTCTTTCTTTCTTTTTTTTTTTTTTTTTTTTTTTTTTTTTTTTTTTTTTT
>PVKA01017301.1:0-46069 GCA_004027165.1 Ctenomys sociabilis | reverse complement strand
ATATTTAATTAATGTCCTTTTTTCTAGTGGAACGGCAATAAATAATGGAAATATAAATGTGTTGAAAAATAGTGAAATTAGACACAGAAAATAGTGTTGTGTAGATCAAATTTAGCATCTTCCTACAGATGCTCATTTTCCTTATAAAAATTTTATAGACATTTTTGAAATTTTAAAATATTTGAAAAGAATATAAAAATAGCTATAGCTGACACAAATGGGAAAAGGATATTTTATAAGGCTATAAAAATCATTTTACATCAAATATATACTCTAGTGTATAGTTCAGTATAAAGAAGATTTTAGTTTGAAAATCTGTTTATTGCCAACATTATAGAAATACTCTGCAGTACAAGTTATGTGACTGTGGTGTCATAACTTTTACTGCAGCATATTTTTGTTTTATTGTTACTTTTCATTAATTTCTTAACATGAACAATTTACAGATATATCTTTATCATAGAATTTTTATGTATGTTGACTAAAACAGAAGCTGTTGTTGTCTTCTTTGTACTTTCTGGATTTTAGTTGGTTACTGGTAGTCTTAAGTTGTATCTCCCCCAGATAAGGAGGGACCATTGTGAAACCATTTTCTTTTGTGAGACTTTTGCCTTTTTATGGTCTATCACTCCTTGTGGGCATAATCTTTCAGTGTTTGCTCCATAGGTGAGAGGGGACATAACAAGAAAGCCCTTACCTGTTTTCAGCCAGAAGTGGGCAAAGACAAGGGCTTCTGGCTTTCTTAACTTGCTACTACAAGGACTGAACCTGCATGCACTGCACAGTAAGCTGGGCAGGCCTGTCAAGCTGAGTGCTCTTGAGCGTCTGTGCTGTCTCAACAATGCGCCTGGTAAAAGGAAAGGTGCTTACACTTTCAAGCCACTCTTTCTTGTGAGACTTCACTTCTGCAACATGAAATGCAGTGGGATTCAAACGTTGGTGACCTGTCCTCCTGTGAGACACCACGGCCATAGCCTGGAGGCTGGAGACAGGGTCACAGGTATGCAGGTCTAGTGAACAGCTTCCTGCCAGCTAAGTAGCTAAGCTCAGTTGCACCTGGTTATCATAGATAATTAGTAGGTAGCTTATAGTAACAAATATCTATATGTTTCCTATATGTGTTTTAGGTAAACTCCAATTATTTTTGAGTAGCATTTAAATCTTTTTAGTTAGAGCTCCTCAGCAAAACGAAACAATGGCATATGTTATATTCACATGACCATTTTGAAATAAACTAGTTATTTCAAAACATGCAGGACAAACTGGCAGACTGGCAATCTGGAAGACGCACAGTTCAAATCAAATTCTACTCAACTGGTGGAATTCCTTTCTCCTCCAGAGTTGGCCATTTTTGTTGTTGTTGTTGTTATTTTCTTGGTGGTACCGAGAATGACAATATAAGTCTTTCGTATTTTTTCCATTAAAGCCTTCAACAGGTTGAATGAGACCTGTTCATATTAGAAGGTAACTTGCTTTACTCTTCCTGCTGATTTAAACACACATGTGTAAATGTAATAAGTATATAGATATATATGTCAATATATAATGTGTAAATATATACTCACAGAATATTGATAGATAAAATACCTATGTACTGTGAGTTACCCAAGTTTACAAAGAAAGTTAACTGTGCGCATTACATGTCCACATATGTAATTTTTTACCAGATGACTTCTCTCATGTACTAGAATATAGGATAAGATAGCTGAAACTTTCCAGGATGAGTGCCTAGTCCATCTGACAACATGACTATGTTCTTGAGGAAACACTTCCATGGCATCTACTTTCAGAGCTTGTAAAGGAAAAGAAAGCAGAAGTAGCCAGTTGTCTCAGAGTTTTAAGTGAGGCACAGACACAGCCCATGTAACTTCTGCATAGTGAGTGGATAAACAAACAGTGTTAGATACAGAAGCCTGAGCAGCTGATACTACCTCTTAAAGGGCGAGTGACTTGAGCACAGTTTGAAGGCACAATCTACCACAGAGATTTCGTGGAAAAGAAAGCAATACCGCCAGATAACTTTAATTTTAAAAAAAAGACTAATAACGCTATATCAAAAAATGCAGATAATCTATGTTACAATAGAAACCAGACTGTTGAACAGCAAGATTAAACAAATTCTGGGGCCAGGGAGACAGCTCAGTGGAATAAGTGCTTCCCTGGCAAGCGCAAGGGCCTGAGTTCAATCCCCAGTTCCGAAAAAAAAAAAAAAAATCCATTTAAGGGCCGGTAGTATAGCTCAGTGGACTAAGTGCTTACTTAGGTAAGCATAGGGTCCAGGGTTCGATCCCTGGTTCCGCATGCAGCACAGGCCCCGCCTTCGGGTGTGCTGAGCCTGCAATGGAGTCTGGGCATGGTGGCGCGCTCCTGCAATCCCAGCACTAAGGAGGCCGAAAGCATGAGGATCACTATGAAGTTGGGCTGCATAGTGAGACCCAGTACAAAAAAAAAAAAACAAAAAAAAAAAACAAAGTCTCACACATATTCTTCATTTTGTCTTCTTCACCAGATACTGAACTAGCTATGAAGACATCGAGGAAGGAAGTGTAAAACTTTGAGCATCAAAAATGTAAATAGTGAAATATATACACACTGATCACTATATCCACCTCCTACCCCATAATGGTTTTTATTTGTGTGTAATTAGAAGCTTTTTTCTTTCAAAACAGACCCGAGCATTTACCCTCTTAGTACAAGCACAAAATCAAGCAAGGCTGCAGTGGTCTGAGGCAGCAGGTGGCGAGGAGGATGAGCGACGGCTACTCGCCATGCTGCCCTGGCATTTCAAGAGAGAACGAGAATAGAGATCAGGTATAAAAGGTGCTTTAGAGGGCTTCTGTTCTACAGCCTTCACTGCGACGCTTCCTGACACCACACTGTGAGGAGCAGGAGCTCCTTTATGCTGCAGCGCTCGGCAGGGCGTATTTATGTTCATCACTTCCAATGGCAGACGACAAGTCCTTTTGTGTGCAGATATACGTGCGCTATATTTACATTTGAAAAGGGCCTGTGAACAACTACCAGGTCTGTGACACCTAGCAATTGCACATTCAAGTTTTATAATTACTAAAAATTTTGCCTGTAGAAATTAAAGTAACCGTGTCACAGTGTAGTGGGCACGAGTGGATCAATTCAGCCTCCCACACATATTACCTTCTTTTATTTATTTGTCTCGATGGATTCTTTCACATTTTTGAAGAATATAAAATTATGTAGCTAAGTTCATTTATAAAATTCCTAGGGTAAATCTTTTCTACAAGGGAACATGATTTTTAACAATTCATTTAAGTGAAAAAGGATACTAATTAAATAAATGTGAGTATGGATGCTGGAACAGACGTGGTCGAGTTCAAGTCCAGTTAAAGTAAATTGCTGTCTACGGTGAATTTCCAATCCATCCACACTTCCTTTGCTACATAGCTCTCATCATTTAGAGTAGCACAACTTCAAAGATAGAGAGACTGCAGTGCATAATTGGAGACAGGCAGGAACGACTTTGTTTCAAAGCCTAGCATTTATTTGACATAGCATATATACTTTTTACCTGTATCAGCTTTTTTCTCCATAAAATGGAAATAGTAGTAACATTTACTTATTTGAAATAGAAATTTTTCAAAATGTTAAAGTGTTGATATCCTCAAATACTTAATAGTGCTATGATTTTTCCAAATTTTCTAATATTTCTTGGTGCAATGCATGAATAACACACTCAATATGTTTTACTGTCCTCTCTCTCTGTCTCTTCTTAATAATTTATTTTATGTTAGAATAGAATCTGGGATTTAAGTACTCAAAGTAGTTAATATTGATTTTAGTATACAAATCATATCTGATATTACTTCTGTCTTACACATTTTCATATTTTTCAGTTGAAATAATTATTTTTTACTATCCAAATCATTCCTCATCTGTACCAATTCACTGTTCACAATGCGCAGGAGCAGTCTTACTATAAGGCTTGACTTCCGTGGACCTTTTTGAAGGAAAACTCCCACTTAGCAGAAGCACATGGAAGCAAAGGCAGATAAGCTGGCGGAACAAGAGACAGCACGATGTGACTGCCTCACTCCCATCCATGTCTGCCATGCAGGAAGGCATGAAGTGTGTCTCATTTCTGATAAGAGTATTCATCTTTCTGTTCTTTCTCTCATCATTCAATTTTCTCTCCTGGTCTCTTTGAGATTTATATGAATTCCATATAACGTATGTGACTCAGTAAGGTACAGGATTCACTGACCTCATCAGAAACAAAAGCTACATTTTTTGGTGTATAGGTCTTGCTCTATCTTGATCTTAACCATCCAGCAGAAAAGTATAAAAATGAGGTATATAACCCAGGGTCATAATAATAAGTTGAGCTGTAAATGGCTACAGTCAACAACTTCTTCAGATAACTCGCTATTATTGTGGAATGCTGGACTGTGTTGAATTGTGTTGCCGAGTTCAGACACCTAAATTGGTTTAAGGACAAAGGAGTGCCCATCTTTGACAGGTCTAGACAAAAAAAGGGGTATACAAAGGAAGAATCATGATGTGTGTGTATGGACAGTACAGTTGGGATAGGTATGCCCTGCTTCTACATAATTCTATGAGAAGCAAGATTTTCACTAATAGTGGTTGGACAAGATATTATGTTGGCTTCTAGTACTATGGACAACCACTAGGAAGATAACAAGGTAGAAAGTATTAATTATTGACTCTGTGATATAATTAAGCTATAAAAATGAGATAAGTATACAGCTACACTCTCTTAATTCACTGATTAGAGACATCTGCTATAGTAATGTCTATAAGTATAATATCATGTATGCACCTTGTATGATACCAATACATTACGAAAACAATTTGCAATGTATTAGTTTCTCAAATCTGTCCTGTTAATGTGTCGAAACTGTCTCATTGCTATTTGTTCTTCAATAAGAAGAAGTGTGACTCCACATATTTTAGTCACTGGAAACATTAAGCAACTTTTTTTGTTCTCAATCAGTATGCAAACGACTAATGAGTTACAAAGTGCTTAAGAGCAGTTCTTTGCTCATTCTGATTTAATAATGGATAAAATATAACATTCTATGAATCTACAACAATATGCTAAAAAATAGAATAGAATTCCAAGAAAATATGGAGAAATGAAAAGCAAAAATGTTCTTTATAATTCCAGTTAATATCAAGTTATTAGAATGTAGAATTGCAATGCCAAATCCTTATCCCAGTTAAGAGCACTATAAGAAAATATAAATAGATTAACATATAAATATTAGAAATCTATCTCTCATTATTTAGAAGGCTGGAAAGTCCAAATCAGTGTGCTGGCAGATTTAGTGTCTGGCTTGGCCTGGAGGGCACATGTGGTATCCTTTGCTAATTCTCAATGGCTCCTCACATAACAGAAGGGATAAATGAGCTTCCTTGAATCCATTTCATAAAGACATTAATCCTGTTCATGAGGGCTCTATCTCGAGACCAAATCCCCTCTCAATTCTGCCAGTCTGGCACCCGAGGACTAGGATTTCAACAAATGAAATAAAGGGAAACCCAAAGATCCAAATAGTGTTTCCAAATGAATAGTTAGCTCCATTTAGAATTATTAAATGTAAAAACCATTAGTGCAATGTATTCATAACATCACAAACTATCTCCTCAACTTACTTGCAATTATGAAGGATGAACCCACCTGGAAAATAGAGAAATCTCATGATTAACCAAGAGACTAAGCTTCATATTTACATTGCAATGGGACTGAACACTACCAGATGTTAAGCATCCTTGGAAAAAAGAACTGAACTAAACTAAATCTAATAATTATGTAGAATCAATTAGCAAGCTAAACTATTAAAAATAACTTGGAATGTTGCAAATTGTTCGCCATGAAAAAAATAGAAAGTATGGCCTTTTTAGATTAAAAAAAACGATGGTTAGTTCAGTCCTTAAACACTGATTGTGTTGAAAACTAGCAAATATAGATAATTTGGGGGAGATGTATAAATTTAACTTCTTTTATTTTATTGAAGTACAAATAGCAATGAGACAGTTTCAAGACACATTAACAGGACAGATTTGACAAATTAATACACTGCAAACTGGTTTTATAATGCTTTGGTATCATACAAGGTGCATACACAATATTATACTTACAGATATTATTATAGCAGATGTCTCTAATCAGTGAATTAAGAGAGTGAAGCTGTATACTTATCTCATTTTTTATAGCTGAATTATATCACAGAGTCAATAATTAATACTTTCTACCTTGTTATCTTCCTAGTGGTTGTCCATAGTACTAGAAGCCGACATAATATCTTGTCCAACCACTATTAGTGCAAATCTTGCTTCTCATAGAATTATGCAGAAGCATGACATATTTATCCTAACTGTACTGTTTATACACACACACATCATGATTCTTCCTTTGTATACCCCTTTTGTTGTCTAGACCTGTCAAAGATGAGCACTCCTTTGTCATTAAACCAATTTACGTGCCTGAACTCGGCAACACAACCCAACACAGTCCAGCATTCCACAATAATAGTGAGTTATCTGAAGAAGTTGTTGACTGTAGCCATTTACAGCTCAACTTATTATTATGGCTGCGCATTATATACCTCATTTTTACACTTTTCCACGGGATGGTTAAGACCAAGACAGAGCAAGATCTATATACCAAATCATGTAATTTTTGTTTCTGATGAGGTAAGTAAAGTCCTCTTAGGGTTTATCTTGTAATCCTATACCTTACTCTGTAGATCCTTTGTCTGTGTCATCCATGTGGATGAGTCACAGCCAATGCTTGACCAGTTTGCTCTCTGTGAGAGCCTGAGAGAAAGGTTTCTCTCCATGTGATTCTCCCCACGCACACTATAGAACTTTGATCTCTTTCCTCTGTGGCTCCATAATCTCCTTGTTCAGAAAATTTGGAGCACAACCGAGTTTCATGATGTTACACTACAGGTTCACCTATGTCTGGAGTCTTTGCTCACCTTGAAAGGCTAGGGCCAAAATGTTGGATGGCCTTGTGGCTCTTCTATTTCTCCAATTTTGATCTGTGAACTTAGGTTGTTAATCATCCAGAAGAAAGGCTGCTTAGTACCCTGTGGCATATGCCATTCACTTTGCCCTATCTGACTCAATTGTTTTTAGTTGTTGCGCATTTCTATTTGTATTTCTTCTTTTCACTTCTTATACTAGGGAGACTATACGATATTTGCACATGTGTGTCCATTTATTTCACTTGCGAGTATATGTTCAAGTGGCATCCACTTCAAAGTAAATTTTTCAAGTTTATCATTCTTAATAGCTGAGTAATACTCCATTATATAGAAATACCACATCTTTTTCAACCAAGATGTATAAATTTACTGATATTTTTTTCCAGAACTGGGGATTGAACTCAGGCCCTTCTGCTTGCCAGGAAAGCACTGATTCCACTGAGCTATCTCCCTGGCCCCAAGATGTATAAATTTAAATAGAAGATGTACATTATAAAATTATCTGGAATATGATAAAGGTATTGTACTGTGATTATGTAAGAAAGCACTCATATCCTTAGGCAGTATTTCATGATTGCTAATGTTAGCAAGTTTTTGAAACTAGCTAATGGGTTCTATAGCAAAACAGATGCAAATTACTTTTAACATGCTCAGCATTAGCAGGATAGAGATAAAAAGAATAACATTCCTTACTAATTGAAATGTTAAATGAAAACTACATGAATAGCCACAATAATATGAAACCTATGGCAAAATGTTAGCCTTACATAATATGGAACCTATGGCCGAGATAGCTCAGCTGTATTTTATTTCACTATTTTTTTATTGTGTGGTCTGAACAATACTGTAGTAATGGAACAGTATCAAAATGCTATTTCATGCTATTATCTATTTTAAGGGCCATGCTATTGAAAAATATTTCATAATTTAAAAAATGTCAATCTATGAAATCAATGTTTTTTAAAATTTATAACACCCCATTCCACTTTTACTTTATGTAGTAATGAGATATGAACTAAGATGCTTGCAACCTCAGTTTGTGCAGTGTGGAATGGGATGTTTATATTCCTGATCATTTTCTGATTGTGAATTTCAGTACAGACTGCTTCCTCAGTGATGAGTGTTTAGTCCACTGAAAAGATACACTGAAGTCCCAACTGAGAGCCTGTGCATAAGAACTTAGTTGGAAATATGTCCCTGCAGATATGCAAAGCTAAAGGTGGTCGTGCTCTGTTATGGTGGGCAGTAATTCAACACAAAAAGACCTCCATTTCACCACAGAGGCAGACATGCTATAGATTTTCAGCAATGAGAAGTTGGAAGAGGCAAATAAGAATCTACCTCTATCTAATTTAGAACAGCTATGTGCTTACCATCATGTTGGAGTTGTCTTGAGAACAGTGAAATAGTGAATTTCATGTTCTTTCAAGCCACCATGTTGTTGATGCTTTGTTATTGCAGTCCTGGGAAACATTCTCTGCTTTGTATGGGCCACTCCTGCCTCCTGTAATTCTGGGTAGGTGTTCTTGGTACTCAGCCCCGTGGCCTCTCACTCTTATATCTTTCCATTTCTATTTGTTTCTCATCATGTGTATGAGCTGTACTTCCAAAGACAGTGCTTGAAATTTCCTTGGAAGACTACCTTAGAACAGCTTTGTCTCCATCTGTGGAGAAGAAAGTCAAGAATATAGGATCCTCTTTGGGTGACTTATATGACGGGTTTGGTTTTAGAGAAGTATTCCTTCAAAACCTTTGTGGCTCAGGCTGAATCTTCCCTCTACACAGCTTTGCCTATAACTAAACTTCATTAGTTTTCTTGTAATTCTCTACCCTACTCCACTACTTCTCTATTGATTGCTCCTGAGAGCCAACTTTAATAAATCACAACTCATCTCAGCATCTGCTTTTGGAAAAGTAGTACTAAAACAGCCCTTTCAACTTTTTCCCCAGAAGACACTCTTCATTGTTTTCTTAAAGACCACTTAGGTGAGTAAGCATGTAGTGAAAATAGGAGACTGTATTCTCTGTGTCAGGAAGATTAGTATAAATAGTAATCACATAAAAATATAAAATTAGAGATTGCTATGCCATTTATCCACTATCTCTGTGACTTTGAAGTCATTATCCACCACTTTGGAAGACAAAATGATAACAGAGATAAGCATCAAAAGACAAACAACTCTCTTCTATAGTTTTGTTTTGTTGGTTCATATTTAACAAAAGATGTTTTATTTAGTATTTTAAATTCTTCCATCACCACCTATACAAGTCTGTAAGCACTATGAGAATTGATGTAAGAATAAATCCAGATTAGTTAGCAACTACTTGAACTACACACATACTCATACATGGCATGTAATCTTCAGGGGATTCATGGAGGAGCTGTTTTTAAGTATCCAATATGACAACTATTCAGTAATCATATTAAACCTCCTGAACTTCTGTAGTAAAATCAGTCAACTGATCTCTTTGTGCATCAATCTTACACTGTTTTGCGGCTGTAGACCAAAACAAAACAGCATAAAGAAAATGATCATTACTTTTTATTGTGAAAAAATCTCATGTAGCTTAATACCTTCTTAATTACTCATCAGTATTATCTCACAGAAATGTTAACCATTTTTGATTTTTACTTATACTTACACTCATGACACTTTTAAAAAATTCACTGTACTGTGGATATTGTCACACATGTTGGCTTCCACAGTGTAATGGCACTGAAAAGACAGTATGGAAAAGCAGGAAAGGGCATATCTAATTTTTGTTGTTGTTTTTAATTGTTTAATGCTTACACAGAGGGGAAAAAATATGTACTATGAGTTGGTTCCTTTAATCAAATCAAGGTGCCTATGGCAGAAGTTTTATTTTTAGTTTTTATTTTAAAAAGAATAATAAAAAATCAATAAAAACAATACAGAATTTTAAGACATGATGATAAGAAATTAGCACTCATTGTTATATTGCTTTGGTATCAGAGTAATACTTGCCTTCACGAATGAGTCTGGGAGAATTGTTTCCCTTTCAATTTCATTGCAGAGTTTGAGAAGAGTTCACATTAAATTTTCTTTAAATTTCTTTTATTTTATTTCTTTTTTATTTTTATTTTATTGAAGGACAAATATCAATGAGACAGTTTTAAGATACCTATGATAAATTAATACATTGCAAACTATTTTCATAGGGTTTTGGTATTGTAGAAGATGCATACATGATATTATACTTACAGACATTATTATACCGCATGTCTCTTATCAGTAAATAGAGTGTAGCTGTTTGCGTATCTTATTTTTTATACCTGAATTACATCAAAGATTCAATAATTAATACTTTCTACCTTGTTATCTTCCTAGTGGTTGTCCATAGTACTAGAAGCTGACATAATATCCTGTCCAACCACCATTAGTGCAAATCTTGCCTCTCATAGAATTATGTAGAAGCACAGCATTATCTATCCCAACTGTACTGTCTATACACACACATCATGATTCTCCCTTTCTATACCCCTTCCTTTGTCTACACCTGTCAAAGATGGGCACTCCATTGTCATTCAACTAACTTAGGTGCCTGAACTTGGCAACACAATCCAACACAGTCCCGCATTCCACAACAATAGTGAGTTATCTGAAAAAGTTGTCAACCATAGCCATTTACAGCTTAACATTATTATGGTCCCACGGTGTATACCTCATTTTTATGCTTTTCTGCTGGATGGTTAAGACCTAGATAGAGCAAGACCTATATACCAATACATGTACTTTTTGTTTCTTATGAGGTCAGTGAAGTCCCCTCAGGGTTTATCTTGTAGTCCTGTACCTTAATCTGTAGATCCTTTGTTTGTGTCATCCATGTGGATGAGTCATGGCCAATTGATAGCAGGTAACTGTAGTGCTCAAATGCAATTTTTACCCAGTACATAAATAATGCATTGATTACATGTAAATGTGATTTTGTTTTTATGACAGAGTTTCACTTTTGATAGTGCAACTTACAAGCTTTTGATCTCAGGCAAATTGCCAAACCTACAAAAGAATTATAATGCAATGCCTATATTGGGAATGGTATGCAGCAGGCTTGAATATTAAATAATACTAATGCACATTAATCAGTTAGTACTGCATTTTCACATAATACCAATCAATAGAAAAATATCCTCTGCATAATTAAAAGAGCTGATTTGTATCAAATCGTAAATGAAAATACAGTTGTGAGCAGTGTAGAAAACACGCATGCTTATATAGTTTACAGAGAGGTCCAGAGAATATGGAACTAAGTGGAAACAGCAGTGTAGAAAGATAAATGCTATAATCCATCATAGAAAATGAAAATTTTGCAAAAAGTCTCATTAAAAGTGACAAAGAAGACAGCAATATGAAGTGATATTCACAAGAGCATCAGAAAGGCCAGAAAAAGATGAGGCCATGATTGCTTTTGGAGAAAACACCACATGGCCACAGTGCAAGACAAAGAAGTAAAGTGCTTCCTTCAAAGAAATAATAATTTCGTTTATTTTTTTTCTTTATTTAGTAGAGGGTCTCACTATTCACCTCAGACTCATAGTGATCCTCCTGTCTTAGCCTACCCAGCTGGGATTACAGGCATGTTCCATCAAGCCTGGTTTCAGTGGCCTGCAGTGCCTGGGGATCCAAAGCCAGCGCAGCATGCAATACCAGGATTAAACTCAGGTGCTTGTGCTGAGAAGCAGAGACCGTCAAGCTATCCCCCCAGTCCTAGTTTGAATAAACTAATTTTGTTGTCTATTGCATGATATGAAAATAGTAATTATCTATAATAATATATGTTTTAATATAACTTTCAAGAGAACTATAAAACAACCTAATACATAGAAATGATTAATATTTAATGTTTGAAGAGATGGAAATACTTTTTATCTTTATCACTGCACATTGTGTATGCATGTTGTATTATAATACTAAATGTGTACAAATAATATATCTCCATAAAAATTTATAAATGATTTAGATATGCAGGAGCATATAATAAGGTTGGAGAAATGGTAATGTATATGTGCACCCTCATTTTAATTGTTCAGAATAGATTATATATTTCACCTCAGTGTATAGTGAGTGAACTACTAAAAATAAATAAAGTAAAATATAAAAATTATAACAAAAACTGTTCTTATTTCTTTTTGAAGTTCAATCATGTCATTAAAGCTCTGGAGGACATGAAAGTGTATGTATATTCCTTATTATTTTCTCTATCAGCAATCTTTCTCCAACTATTTGTACTATCACATTTTTAAATTATAATTTTCTCTTTCTTTTTGGATTATAACACTCTTAATGTCAGTGATTCTGTTAATTATATTTCCAACTATTCAATACATAGTTATAAAATAAATTAATGGGCTAGTTCCTTTAAATTGATCTAAATATTAATAACAGATGCTCTCTAGCTCAGGTATTTAGCAAGCATATTTATAGAGTACAATAGGATCATCAGAAATTGCTTTAATAGGGTTTAAATAATGAATGCATGTAAAGGTGTTTCCATCATCACAAAATTTAAAGCACACAGTATATGCTAATACATGATATGTATTCAATTTTAAGACATACATGTTCATATGTGATACAGTCATGCATGAATTTGATAAGGCTGCTCAAAATTTGAATGCATAAGGGCACAGAATAGAGGGCAGCCAAGAGATGGTGCAAGAATTCAAGCCCAGGGTAAAAACAGGTCATCAGACATATATATCAGCAAAAAAACTTAGAGCATATGGATACCACTGAAAGTTGAAGCAATAAATAACATCTAAAAACAAATCCTCATGCTAGAGATAGAATTCACGGACAGATGTTCAATGACATAGAGTAGAAAGCCACTTGTCATCATTAATACAAGCACCTTGACTTCATGGGGCACCTTCAGTTACTAAACTTTATTACCAAGAAATCATCTATGATTCCAGAAGCTACAAAAAGATTAATTTTGACAGCATTGTTTTATTTGTCCATATTTATATGTAATTAAACTGTTTCAAATTTATGATATTTAAAGCATATAGCTATCAGTATAGTTGAGGTTCTTTTCTTTTTCTTTTATTTTTCTAAATGTATCTTTTGAGGCAGGGTCTCACAATGCAGTCCAGGCTGGGCTTGGACTCACTTTGTAGCCCAGGCTGATCTGAAACTCAGAGTGATCCTCCTACCTCATCCCCTCAAGTGCTGGGGTTTCAGGTGTATGCTGTCACTGCAAGGCAAAATCCAGTTAATTTTCAACAAGCAGCTTAAAGAAATGACTACGGTAATATTCCAAAGTTCAGGGGAAAGTATCTACTCCTCAAATTCAGTTGCTCAGTTGCTCAAGTGTTGAGCACTGAGAAAGACAAAAATACAAACTAAATGAAAAATAGCTAAGTGTGTTTCAGTACCTAATGTATGAACAGGCATAATATAGATGCATTCCACATATTATTTTGTCAATTCCTTCACTATCCACATAAAGTGAGTTTTTATTCTGATTTGCAGATTAGAAAACAGGGGCACTATGAGTGAAAGTATGCTTGGCTTAGATCATGTGGGTTGTGTTTGGTAAAAGTCTGCTTTCACTTCCTGAAGATCTAACCTGAGTATATACTGTTAAACGTTTTTTTTAAAATACATGTAGGTTCAGGAAGATAGTTCAGTGACTTAAATGCATGCCTGTGAAGTACAAGGTTCTGGGTTCCATTCTCCAGCGTATAAAAATACCACATCTTTTTCATCCATGCCTCAAGTGATAGACATTTTGGTTGTTTTCAAGATTTGGTTATGGCAAATTGTACTATCATAAATATGGGTTCCCATATATCACTATGGTTGGTGTTTTCAGTTCCTTTGGAGAAATATCCAGAGGGGATCAGAGTGCTTGAATGAGATTTCTAGTCCTAGTCTTTTAGGAGTCTCCACACTGATTTCTATAGTGATTGTTCCACTCTACATTCCTGCTAGCAGTGGAGAAGGGTTTCCTTCTCCCCATAGCTTCTCCAAAATTTATTAGCTTATTTCTTTATGATAGCCTCTTTCTAGGATAAGATGGTATCTCAATGTTTTAATTTGCATTTCTCAAATGGCCAGTGCTCTGGGACATTTTTCATGTATTTATTTGCCACTTGTATTTCTGCCTCTGAGAAGTATGTATTCATCTCTGATGCCCATTTTGGATTGGGTCTTTAAATTTTGGGGGCCAATATTTTTTTAGTTCTTTGTGTAATTAAATTTCCCATACCATAAAAAAGTACATAAGTAATGTTGACACCAATTGATAAGTCCTATGATAAAGCGAATAATAGTTTGAGAGAACCAATAAAATATATTAACAACTAAGAATAATAAAATGGGCACTGCTGGCTAAATAGCTCAGCAAAATAAAGCACCTGTGTAGGTAGGCACAGGGACCAGGCTGGATCCCCGGGGTGAAATCCAGGCCCCATCCCTGGAGCACGCTGACACAGCAAATGAGACTGGGCATGGTGGCGCCTGGAATCCTAGTGCTTGGGAGGCTGAAAACAGAAGAATCACTACAAGTCTGATCTCTTTAGTGAGACTAAAGAATCACTACAAGTCCGATCTCTTTAGTGATCCTGTACAAAATACATTAAAATAATAATAATAATAATTATTATTATTATTATTATTATGATAACTATAATAATGAAATGGGCAAGGAAATTCTGCCAAAGAAGAAAAGAGATGTTATAAGGAAAGGGCATACACAGATGTAAAATAATATGAGGAAGGCTTGATGAAATTTCTGGCAAATCCTGACTAGACAAAGTTAACTCTGGAATGAGCAGTCAGGAGAAAGCTGATAAACAGAGCAGGGTGACACCAGCAGACAGACACTGGGCTTAGCCAAAGTCAGCTGCACCTCCCCACATGCAGTAAAATACAAAGAAGATATGAAGAGGGAACCACATAACAGGAAACTCACTTAGTGTCTAAAATATATACTCACACCTACACACACACATTTTTCTCTCATATTACTGTGCTAAATGTAAATGTACTCCCTTTATTTATTTACAACTTTAACCTTCTATGAAAGGCCCTTTTTAACAAACCCATGAATCTCAAAGATAAGTTTCTGACAATACACAATTGAATGAAGCTGGCTCAGAAATTTGCAAGTAGGCATGGATGGTGGCCCAATTAAAGATCTGAGGGCCAGAAATAGCCAATCAGGTTATCATAAACCTCTGAGGGAAAAAGATTTTCTGACACCTAAGAAAAAGGGCTGAAGACAAAGAATTTTTGATTTAATTACTGATATCGAGTTTATGATCCTAGTGAGCTGCTTGGACAGCAGAGCAGCAGAACTGAGATGTGCACAAATCTGGATGTGACGATGTCAGTCAGTTTTCTTGAAAAAGATTAAGTCACACTCTGTTTTTTTTGGGGGGGTTGTTGTTGTTTTGCTTTTTAAGTGAGTACAAAATGGTGTAAAAAAAGAGAAAAGTTACAAGTGATACAGAATTTCACTTAACAAAATAATATGAATTTCACAATATTTGCTGTCATGCAGTGTTGTTCTTCCAACTAGTTGTTCAAATTACCAGATATTTACATCCACATTTGGAAGAAGAAAGAAAAAGACAAAGAAATATATAATAAATTAAGAAGAAAACAGCTCAAAGAATTGAAAAAAGGAGACAAAACAAATAAAGCATTAGCTGCTCCTTTCCATAGAGCAGCAGAAACCCACAGTACAGTTGTCCAAATCATTGTGCTTGCATACATAGATATATTTCATTTCCTACTCCCCCTCCTGTCCTACTCTGCAACTCAGTAATTACTTCCTTTTGAATAGGTTTGTTTCCTTTTACCAGAATCTACTCTATCTTTCAGATTTTATTTTCTTTTTCAAGATTCCACACTAAGGAGACAATATGATGTTTACATATGCAGATCTGATTTATTTCACATAAAAAATGGTGTCTAGTTATATCCATTTACCTATAAAAGCCTCAAATTTATCCTGTTTTATGACTGAGTATTCTATTGTGTAAAAACTGCATTTTTTTATTCATCCCTCAGTTTATGGGCATTTTGTTTGTTTCCAAGACTTGGCTATGACGAATTGTGATGCTATGAACATGGGTGCACATATATTGCTCTGGTATGATGTTTTCAGTTTTTGCAGGGAAATACCCAGGAGGCATAGCTGGGTTGAATGGGACCTCCAATCTTAGCTTTTTAAGGACTCTCCACACTGATTTCCATAGTGGTTATATCAATCTGGACTCCCACGAACTGTGGAGAAGAGTTCTTTTTTCCCCCACAACCCCACCAGGATTCCTTATTGGCTGACTTTATTTTTATTTATTTATTTATTTTTATTAATTTTATTGAGAAACAAACAGCAATGAGACAGTTTCAAAATGGGTTAGTAGGACAGTTACAATAATTAATACATTGCATATTGTTGTCGTCATAGTAGTTATTCATAGTACAAGGTGAAGACATAATATCCTGTCCAAACACTATTTGGGATAGGATAGTACAAATCTTTCTTCTCATTGAATTAAGCGAAAGTAGCTATATGTCTATCCTAACTGTTTTGTATAAATAGATATAAAATGGTCCTTCATTTATATCCTTTTTTGTTTAGTTTTGTTGGAGATAGGTACTCCATTGTTTAAATATTATAGTTGTGTGAATCTACCAAAATGATCCAAGATAGTCCAGTAGTCCATAATAGTAGTGGGTTATCCATAGGACTTTCAATGTTGTACCATTTACGTCATATCAATTGTTGCTATTCTGTCTTTCAAGTAAATGTTTGTTTAAAAAAAGGTAATAAAGCAAGAGACAAGAAAAAATATCAATGGACTGTTCTGCTACAATGCTGTATATGGTTAGATTTCTAAATTTCTGTGTAAAAATATGTGATTGTTTATTTCTGTTTTAAAATATTATTTATTTATTTATTTTCTTTGGCTGACTTTAAGTCATTCTTTGAAAGCAAACTGACAAACATGTAGGCAGGGGTGTAGAGGAGTATACAGTCTGATAACACAAGGTTTGTGCAGGCTTAAAGTGATGGATGCACTTGATAAACTAAGGAAATAGGAGTCATTAACAATAGCCAGTACAACAAAAGATGTCTTGTAACTTTTCTCATCACTGAGACAAAATACTGGACACCCAACATTAAAGAATTACAAGGTTCATCAGCTGGCTCAAAGCAGGTTGTCACTACAGAGAAGAAACAGCTTAGCAGGTGCAAAAGTAGCAAAAGCATAAAGGGATGATCGCAGCTCTTTCTGTCCCTCATACTTTATTTGGGCTACTTAGGATAGGCAGTGGTCATACCCTAATCTTAATGCCTTTGAAGATAGCATTGCACCATGAATTAATCCCAGCACCACAAGCCCTACATCAGGCCACCTCAGAAAATGCTTCACCCTGCAACCACATGAGGCTTTAGAGGGACATCTAGGGCTAAGCTATAGATGAGCTGGACCATGGGCAGAAGCGAGAGCTAACCACAGTGCTGCATTCTTGCCAGACTTGGAAAACAAGATGCTGCATTAGAGGTTAGGCACCTGCAAGGGAAACAATACCAGATTTACATTATAGGAGGAGAAAAAAAACATTTTGCAATTTAGATAAATTAGAAAGAACAATATAAAAGACAGTGAAGCTGTAAATTGTGCATAAATACAGAAGTGAAACCTTCAAGTAGAAACTGAATTCGAAGATGGAGCTCTGCGCTTTTGGTACTGCAGATATAAATGTGATAGTCCTAAAGTCCAACACATGACAAAAAAGAACAGGAATAAAAGCATAAAACTTTTCAGATCTCAGTTATGGGTACAACATGTACAAGACTTTGTTCACTATCATTTAGAGTTCAGAAGATGAACATGTTTGGGAAGAAAAGGATGTTGAAGAGGGAGCAGGAGAGAGGAAAGTTTAGATGCTTTGAACACACCTTTCTGCTGGGAGAAATGGGCTGGATATATCCAGGAAGTGAGATCATCCAACTTAGAGACATGCACAAACTATCACATCCAAATTCTTTCAAACAAAATAAATAAAACTAATCTGTTACATAGATATTTACTACTAATTTTTTCACAGTTAACTTTGTTTCTTTTCTTTTTTTTTTTTTTTTTGCAGAACCAGGGGTTGAACTCAGGCCCTTGTGCTTGCCAGGGAAGCACTTATTCCACTGAGCCATCTCCCCAGCCCCTCATAGTTAACTTTTTAGGAGTTTGACTTGTTATGTTGGTAGCAAAGTCTTCTGAATTTTTTATTTCTATACAAAATAACTTGGGGCCAGACACATAATATTAGTCTTTTTGTTTTTGCTCTAGAATAAGGAAAATAATCAGTTATATACTTATATTGTAGATTTTTTATTTTAAAGAGAATAAACAATGAAAAAAATTCAAAACAAGATAATAGGCATGTAACAATGGTTTATATGCTGAATATTATTATTCTCAAGGTAATTACTCAGAGTAAAATATATAGGCATGAAAAATTGACCAAACAATAATTAGCATAAAACTTTCTTTTCAGTGAAGAGAAATGAGTAATCTCTCTATCATCTATCTATCTATCTATCTATCTATCTATCTATCTATCTGTCTGTCTGTCTGTCTGTCTGTCTGTCTGTCTGTCTGTCTGTCTATCTGTTGTTCTATTTTGTTTATTTTCCCTTCCTTTATCCTCTCCCCATCCTACTTTCTCTTTCATTTTGAACAATTTCTTTCCATTTCACACATCTACTTTACATTTTGGATGTTATTTACTCTTTCAGCTTTTCATACTAGGGAGACAGTATGATGTTTGCATATGTGAATCTGATTTATTTCTCCTATGATAGGGGTCTCAAGTTGCATCCATTTACCTACAAAGAGCTGCAGTTTATCCTTCTTTATGGCTGAGTAATAGTTCATTGCATTAAAAAGACCGCTTCTTTTGTAATCCATTCCTCAGATAATGAGCAAAATATTAAGGTGTTTCCAAGATTTAGCTGTTACAAATTATGCTGCTATAAACCAGAGGAACATAAAATACCTGTGGTCATAGCATTTATGAACCATGCTTTTAGTTATTCTGGCAAGATACCTAGAAGGAGAATACTTGGGTTAAGTGAGGCTCTGGTCCTAGTTTTCTAAAGAATCTCCACACTGATTCCCGCAGTGTTTGCACTGGTCTACACTGCCACCAAGAGTAGAGAGGCTTCCTCTTTTTCTCTATTAGCATTTGCTATTGGTTGATTTCTTGGTGACAGCCATCCTTTCTGGGTGAGATGGAATCTCAAAAAACAGGAATCAATCTAACAAAGGACAAGGAGATTTATAAATTGAAAATTACAGTAGCTTCAGACAGAGGATTGAAGAGGATATCAGAAAATGGAAATATATCATTTGTTCATGGATAGGAAGAAATGACAGAGTGGCCATACTCCTCAAGTTTTTATACACATTTAATGCATTTCTAATTAAAAATACTATTAGCATACCCAGAAGACTTAAATAAAATACTCTGTAGATTTTTAAATATGATTAAAATGTTAGTTTTATAAACTACATTGCTTAACATTAGCATATCCAGGGGCAGGGGAGATGGCTCAGTGGAATAAGTGCTTTCCTTGCAAGAGCAAGTGCCTGAGTTCAGTCTCCAATTTAACCAAAAAAAGCCCAACAACAATAATAACAACAACATTGAGAGATGTCAATGCATTTATCGAAGAGAGAATTACATGAGAAATTAGAATTAATGAATTATAGGGGAGACAGAGTTGCATAGAAATTCTGAAGAAATATTCAGTAGCAATACACGCATGACTCTATGGTGGGAAACCAGAGCTATTCTCGGAGGCCCCAGTATTAAGAGGAACATTTCAAATATGAGCACAAATAAGAGATCATCCTTCTCCAGAAAAATATCTTCATCAATTGCCACGTTACTCTGAAGACTTGCCGTGAATGTGGAGAAGAGCGCAGCACAGTGCATTTATGCCTTAGCTCTGTGGTGGTACACCTAGGGCGTGTCTGCTCTGCCAGGCCTGCTCAGCCCTCCCTGAGGGCTTATGAGCCAAACTGCTCTGCCAGTCGAGCACTGGATAACCGCTGGTTTGTTTCTACACTAAAACCTCAGTATTCCGGTCTAATTTGTGACAAGTACATACATGAATTTTGGGGTGACATTCCAGGCAATCTCTAAAAGGTTGCTATATCATTGCTATAAATTATGACTTAAATTTCTTCCATGCTAAGTATGTGAAAGTAAATTCATAATTAAAAATGGGCAAAGTGTAGATATAGGGAGACAAAAAAAATGAGGCAAGATGTCTTTACTTTGTATACTGCAAAATAAGGCATACTCTCTAATATTAATCAGCCAATAAATATGGAATTAAGGAAAAGACATGGGAGTTATATAGCATAATTCTAAATGATCCAATTCACCAAAATTACAATGATAAGAGGGAGAAAGTTGGAGGAAAACAAGCTAAATAAGAAAAAAAGGTTCTTCAAAATAGCTACTGTTAAGAGTTATTCCTTTGAAAAAATAATCCATTCAAATAGCCTGAAGAGTTAAGAAAAGGAAAATTCCAAAGGTGTAGCTTCCCTGTCTGAGTTGGGGCAGACAGAATGTGAGATGGTGACTTTTTATGTAAGTAAAGTTCTATATTTACATAATTATTTTGATGAAAATAAACATAATGACTTCTGCAAAAAGAAAAAATATAGTGTCCTCTATGTTTCCTTCTTTTATATCTGTTGGGATATCTAATGATTTCTAACTGGAAGATAAACATTTCATGCAAAACATAATGCAGTACTCAATTTTCAGAGGCTTTTGATTTTATCGGTCAGCAGCCTTCAAGCCCCCTCATCACCCTACAGAAGGTTCTTTTCATTCTTTCTCAGATTCTTTTCCTGGTGAATGCAGAGGAAGCCAAGGTAATTAAGTCAAAAAGGAGAAAGAAACAAAAGCAGCAGCTGAGGCTAAGGTGCCCATAGGGGTTGGCAAGGTGCTGAAGCCAAGTACAGACTGTTTCAGAGCCAGCGCTCAGACCCAGAGAGCAGCAAGGTTCCCTGCAGACTGTGAAAAATCTGGAAAGTGATCTAAGAAAATGCATCAGGAAGCATGGCTTATGAAATTTGTCTCCAACTTTCATCACTTTATCATACTGGAATATTTTGGAATCAAAAAGAGTCAATATGCAAGCTAATGGTCATTCAACAAACATTTGTTAAATGTGCCAAGAACTTTTCTAGAAAGTAAGGCTATCTCAGTGATCAATACAGTCAAAATTATTGTCTGAATAATGACTCAGGAAGAGCAAAGATTGACCTCAAAACATGTGGAAATGGAGTCAGGCTGTTAAGGTAAAATTGTTAAGTCTGTCTTAATTAGATTCAACATATATATTAACATTCAAGTATTAAATATACAAAAATGAGATAGGACAAAAATTAGCATTGCTTAAAGTGCACAAACCACAATTCATAGTATTATTGTCTAAAGATAGATGAATACTATAAAAAAATTAGAAATAGAATGATGGACCATTGATGTGAGTCAAATAGGTACTATCTGTTAACTAGGTTAACAATCAGTGTATGTCAACATTCCTATACAGCAAATGGCTCTACATTCTAATTATTAAGAAACTCACAATAAGACAGCAATTAAAATATATACTTTATAAACATAGGACTTTAAACTTATGTTTACTTAACAAGCACAATTCTGTTACAAATGCCAGACACCATTCTTAAACAGTTCACTGTACTGCTACACCAATTCTTTTGCACTCTAATGGTGGAGTGGCTGTATCATTTTCACTATGCAGATAAGACTCAAGGAAGATTTTTAAAAATATGACTAAATGCATACTTTAGCAAGTGTGAAGCTGGGACTTTTAAACTAAGAGGCTAGTTAATTTGTGCATTCAATTGTCGTTCTATAGTAGGAAGAAAAGTAGGCTGAGGCCTAGTTGTTAAAAACAAATTTTACAGCCATGAAAAAGGCTGTAATCATTATGCACATTATCACTTAAAATCCATGTATTAGTATATTGATGATTTTATTTCTATGGAAATAATAGATCAAATGAGAAGATGTGCCTTGTGACAAAATGCCCTCAAATTCCAAAATAAATGTGTACTTCACCTTAGAAACAATAATAATATACTTGATGGTAAAAAGTAACATAACAATCATTGTTAATTTTTCATTCTTGTTTGAAAATTCTGTAACATATATATTGTTATATATTACTCTGCATCTACTCTTGCTTTTACTGTTTTTATTTTTATTCTTTAAAATAAAAAAACAGAACACTTATGAAGAATAAATTATAACATGTACGATAGAGAGCTATAAAATAAAACAGTTTGTTGTAAATGTGCTCCTTATAAAGGATCATTAGCAATATCTGATTTAGGTAATAAAAAGAACCCTAAACATGAAAAACTGAATATAATCTAACATTTGTAGACTGAAAAGCACCAACTGTGTATATATAAATTTGTGTTTGTTATATGCATGATGATATGGGACATATCAGATTTAATACTGATTAACTCACGAATCTGAGGCTGAACATATGGTAATGGTGAGGCCTGGCAACACCCTCTATGTCCATCAAGGAGAATGGATAAAGAAAATGTGATGTTTATTCATTATGGAGCACTAGTCTGCCACAGAGCGAATTTGACTCATCTGTTGGAAAACAGATGCTCCTAAATAGGTTTCTCAAGTGTGTGTGTGTGTGTGTGTGTGTGTGTGTGTGTGTGTGTGTGTGCTTAGGACATGGTCTGCAGGGTCTCATTATGTAGATCAGACTTATAGTGACTCTCCTGTTTTCAGCCTCCCAAGCCCTGGGATTACAGGCATGTGCCAACACGCCCAGTCTCAGTCACCTCTCAGTGCACCCTGAGGGGGGGACTGGCCTGGCACACTGGAAATCGAACCCCAGCCTCTGTTCTCTGCCTAAGCAGGTGCTTTAGTCCATTGAGCTATCTGGCTGGCCCCAGAGGCCATGCTGTTATGTGAAATAAATCAGACACAGGAGAAGAAATATCAAATGGTTTCTCTTCTATGAGAAACTTAAAATATAAATAGAGCAAAGTCAATGATAGACAATAAATAGGAAACAGGAGACAGCTTCAGCCAAAGCCAAAGTGACCAAGAAATGGAGGAAAAGATGGAGAAGGGGATGACAAGAAGTTGTGCTATGGACATGAGTCGATTCCCACAGGAAATATTGTGCAAGGCAAGTGTGCTAATAAAATAGAAATGTAGAAAACTGAGGTTAAAAAAGAAATATAGGGCTGGGGAGATAGCTCAGTGGGAAAAAGTGCTTGCCTGGCAAGTGTAAGGTCCTGAGTTCCATCTCTGGTACCACCAAAACAAACAAACAAAAAAAGAAATAAAAGTCAATAATGGGTATTAGCTAGTATGCATTGAACACTTAGTGCCTGCTAGACCTTTTTCTAAAACACCAGCATGAGTACTAAAGATAAGAGCACCAAATGATAAATTAGAAATAAATAATAATGTGCAAACAAAAAAATAAGAAAATAATATGTAGCAATAAAAAATTTAAATAATAAGTGTACAAACAGATTAGGGGAAAAAATCCAGACACTATGGCAATTAATAGTGCTATAAAATATTTTAATAATTTTGCAACAACAAAAAATAACAAATCCAAATCTTACATGAGAAATAAGGTTTTTAAAAATAAAATTTTGGAAAGTCTCAGTCAAAAAAGGAGCATTCTGCAGCATATGCCTTTCACTTTGCCTTATCTGACTCAATTGATTTTACTTGTACATTTCCTTTTGTATTTCTGCTTTTCACTTGTTATACTAGGGAGACTATACGATATTTACATATGTGTGTATGGTTTATTTCACTTATGAGTATATGTTCAAGTGGCATCCACTTCAGTATAAATGCTTCAAACTTATCATTCTTAATAGCTGAGTAATACTCCATTATATAGAAATACCACATCTTTTTCAACCATTCCTCATGTGATGGACATCTTAGTTGTTTCCAAGATTTTGGTATCACACATTGTGCTGCTATAAACATAGGTATACATATATCTCTATGATACAATGTATCCAAATCCTTTGGGAAAATTCCCAGTAGGGGGATAGCTGGCTTGAATGGGATTTCTAGTCCTATTCTTTTGAGGAGTCTCCACACTGACCTCCACAATGGTTGTACTAGTCTACATTCCCACCAGCAGTGGACAATTTCTTTAAATAACCCCTTATGGTTGCAGAATACTGGACTGTGTTGGATTGTGGTGTCGAGTTCAAGCACCTAAGGTAGTTGAATGTCAATGGAGTGCCCACTTTTGACAGGTGTAGACAAAGGAAGGGTTGTAGAAAGAAAAAATCATGATGTGTGTGTATAGACAGTACAGTTGAGATAGATAACGCTGTGCTTCTACATAATTCTATGAGAGGCAAGATCTGCACTAATGGTGGTTGGACAGGATATTATGTCGGCTTTTAGTGCTATGGTCATCCACTAGGTAAATAATTATTGAATCCTTGATATAATTCAGCTATAAAAAAACCTGTAAATATAATATCATGTATGCACCTTGTACAATACCAAAATGTTATGAAAACAGTTTGCAATGTATTAATTCATCGAATGTGTATGGTTAAGATGTCTTGAAACTGTCTGATTGACATTTGTATTTTAATAAAATAAAAATAAATGAAAAAAAAAAAAACAATTGTGAAAAAAAAGGAGCATTTTCCTCAAAAATATCTCAAATCCGGCATTTAGTTAAGTACATCCAATTAACCATTAAGAGACAGATGATACCTGTTTCTATCTTTTAGAAGCTGTTTCAGAAAAATAAAACTGTGCTGCTCAAGTGATTTTAGGGAGATAATGTGAAGAATAATAAACAACTGCAAAATCAGATAGCTTAAGAAAACCTATAAGTAAACCTCTAAAAAAGATCATATAATAAAATATATTAAATTAAAATATATTTTCATAATGAAAAGCAAAATCAGGATAGTTTAATATCAGAAATTATATTTATATAATTCATAGGTCTGTCAAAAAATATAAAAACTTCATTTACCATATTAAATTTAAACAACGGTCAGTTAATTTGAACAATGGGAAAAACTGTCTAACCTAACAAACTTGCCTATAAAGCAAATGTATGAAAAAAATCTCCCAAGCTAACATTATATTTTGTTTATCGTCCACTAAGATCAGGAATGTATTATGAGGGATGTCAGGAATATTTGATCAGGATAGCAGATATTCAAGTTGAATGACAAATTCAACTTGAGATCTTTATCATATCAAATACAAAGTGAAATCTTTCCACAGGGAAGTGTAAAGAAAACCCTGGAATGGAAGCAAAGGGGGGGGGTGTGATATTTATTTAATCAAGTAATAATGTCAAATTTAAGAATCACAATGGAGTGTCCTAGTTGAGTTTATCTCATTTCCATGTGTATTCTAAGTTAGACTACATCCTTCACTTCTCTTTCCCCTGTGATTTTACATCAAGTAGCCAATAAATGTGGTTAGATGCTCTAAGAGAGTCATCCTTCAGTCCTGTTTATCCATGCACCACATTTGCATTATGCTGTTTACTACATATGACATCCAAGACTTATCCTAAGTGATAGCATTTCCATATCTAGTCATGTGGTAGGTTTATGTATTCAGTCTCTTTGATCTCCACTCCCAATATCATTGCTTTTACTTAGGTACTCATAGAAAAATATATCTACAAAATCCTGGCAGCAATGGCTTATAATAAATTAAAAAGAAAATAACAAAGGAAATATGAAATAAGTAACAAAGATTGTCCAGATAAAATGATGAATTACTATGAAAAGAGAAAAGCATGGTGACAATTAACTCTACAAATTCAGGTAACAATTTAGGAATTCTGAACTCAAAAGAATTACTGCCACAGCAGTATGTACCATGTGAATGGTATATTCTAATTTGTTAGCACAGCTATTATAGAAAACATGGACCAGCCAAATAGCTCAGCAGATTAAAATGCCTGCTTAGGTAGATGCAGGAGCCAGAGTTTGATCCTTGGAGTGCACAGAGAGGGTATTTGAAACTGGGCATGGTGGTACATGCCTGTAATCCCAGTATCTGGGAGGCTGAAAATAACAAGATCACTAGGAGTCTGATCTGCTTAGTGAGATTCTGTAGACCTGGTACTAAATACATTAAAAATACACAAAATGATTTAAAAAAAAAAGTGTAGAGATTCTTCAAAATCATTTAAAAGCTAACACAATTTTCAAAAATCATACTACTTGGTATGTGTTGATCAGAATTGAAGCCAGGATATTGAAAAGATCTATATTCAAAGCCACATTATCCATGGTAGCAAAAGATAGAGACAAATAACACATCCATCAGTCAATAAATGGATTGAGAAGCTGTGTGGCACACATACACTCAGTGAAATGCTGTGCAACTTAATGGAGGAGGAGACTGTCATTTGCAAGAACACAGATAAGCCTGGAGGATATGATGGACAATGAAATAAGCCAGCCACACAAGTACAATGTAGCCCCACAGATGAGGAATATAAAGTAGCCCAACTCACAGAGTCAGAAAATGTAATGTGGTGGCTAGGGGCTTAGGAGAAGAGGAAATGGGAGGGATAGTCACAGGATACAAAGTTTTAGATAAATACAATGAATGGGTGAGTCCCAGAGGTCTACTACAACACATGGTGTTTGTACTTAATACTATACTATATACTTCATACTTCAGAAGGAGAGTGAAGGAAAGATATGTCTATATATGTAGCAAGATGGCTTGAACAACTGTACTATGCATTTCTGCTTGTCTGTGGAAAGAAGCAGATAATATTTAATTTGTTTGGTCTCCTTTCTTCATTTGTTCATATTTTTTCTCTTCTGAATTTCATATACACTTGTTTCATTTATTTCTTCTTCCAATTTGATGTGCATATATCTGATATTATGAATAACTGGTTGAAAGACAATACTATGTATTATAGCAAATACTTTGAAATTCATATTATGTTGTTAAGTGAAATTCTGTATCACTTGTAATTTATTGTTTTAATACTATTTTCTACTCTTTACAAAAAAATAATAAATAAGAAGAGAGAGAGAAAAAGAATGTACTGAGTGCAGATCTTGGCTAACTACTTTTAACAGAGGTAACAGTATTTGGAGGACAGGAAGAAAATTATGTAATGAATATATTTTATACAAAGAGTTTAACAATGGCTTTATGAATATATACTTTTTTCTAAGCTCATGAATTTGTATATATTAAATGCATGCTGCTCTCTTTAGGTCAGTCACATCTCAATAAAGTTTACCTTACTTATGTATTTATTTATTTATGTATTTATTTATTTATTGCAGCACAGAAGATCAAACTCAGGTCCTTGTGCTTGCCATGCAGGCACTTATGCCGCTGAGCTGTATCTCCAGGCTTGAATTTATTTTTATTTTAAAGAGGAAGAATAATAAAATAATGGTGCAGAATTTAAAAATAAGGTAATAGGAGATTAACAATGGTATATATAATGTGTACTGTTACCTTCAAAGCAGTTGCTTAGATTACAAGATATAGGCATGAAAACTTGATCAAGTAATAGAAGCACAAACAATTCTTCTCAATGAAATAAAAATTGGTCATATAATTCTTAGCTTGCCCACAGGCATGCGCATGCGTGCGCACAGTCACACAGATGTACACGCACACACACACACACACACACACACACACACACACAATTTCTTTTCCTTCCCTTTTTTTTCTCCTTTCCCTCATCCCAGTTGTTCTTTCTCTCTGAGCAGTTTCTGTCACTTTCACAATCTTTATTCTACATTTAGGATCTTATTTACCTTTTCAGCTTTTCACACTAAGGAGATATTATGATGTTTGTACATGTGAGTCTGAGTTATTTCACTCATGAGTATGGCCCCAAATTGCCTCCACTTACCCATAAAAGCCTAGAGTGTATCCTTCATAGCTGAATAGCGTTCCATTGTATAAAAATACCACATCCCTTTTATTCATTCCTTGGCTGATGGACATGTAGGTTGTTTTCAAGATTAAGTTCTTGTAGATTGTGCTGCTACAAACTTGGGTGTACATATATCATTGTGGCATATACATTTTTAAAATTTTTCTGGGAAAATGTCTACAAGGGTAAAGGACTTTTTTATACTTTATATATTTGTACAGGGTCTCACTATGCAGTCAGACTCATAGTGATACTTCTGTTTCAGCCTCTCTAACGCTGGGATTGCAGGCATGGCCACCATACTGGCTCTGGGATCTGCAAAGCTTGAGATATCAGGGATATAACTTGGGTCCTTGCCCTTGCTAGGCAGGTGCTTAGCACCCCAGGCTCTCTCTAGGCCCCTCCTTTTTCCTTTTGAACAATTTCTTCCCATGATTCTCTTTACGAAAAAGAATCCTTTGTTTCTTCTTTTCTTTTTTTAAAAGAGAACAAAAACTAATTAAAACCACATTATAAGTGTTACAGAATTTCAAAAACAAGATAGAAATTCATTAATGGCAGTCATATTGCACGTTGCTGTCTTCAAACTAGCTATTCAGATTCCTAGATATAAGCATGTAAAATTGGTCAAAAAATTTTGTTCTGTGAAATTCTGTATTGTTTCTAATCTGGTGGTTTACTGTTTTTCATTCTCTTTAAAAATTAAGAAAATACGGGTGGCCAACTATCTCAGCAGACTAAAGGGCATGCTTAGGCAGAGCGCAGTGGCCAGGGCTTGATCCGTGGCATATCGTGCTGGCCCTGCCCCTGAGCGCTCTAAAACAGTGATTGCGACTGGGCGTGGTGGCACGCCCCTGTAATCCCAGCACTTGGGAGGCTGAAGAACAGGTGGATCACTATGAGTCAGATCTACCTACCGAGGCCCTATAAACTCTGTAGGCCCTGTAATAAGCACATTAAAAAAATAAATAAATAAATAAATAAATAAATAAAGCATTAACTGCTCTTTCAATAAAACAATCGAATTTAGTAGTACAATTGTCTTAGCTATCTTGTGTACATCTGTTTCCTCCACTACCTTTCTTCCTTATCGTCTCTTTTCTTCTATTCCAGTTCTTTCCTTTTGAGAAGTTCCTCTAACATCTTGATCTTTGTGTCACGATAGCATGGCTGTCATAATTGGGCTTTTGTAAGGGGAAACATACAATACAGGAAGCATATTTTATAAGATTATTTGCAACAATCACCCAATGAATCATACACAAAAAGTGAAGAATTCTGTCCACAAACTAAAGCCCAAATAATCCAGCTGAGGGTCTGGATCCCATGGTAATGTCCTGCATGAGTCCAGCTGAAGACCTACAGCCCGTAACATATAGACCCATTTCATGGATTTGCGCTGAGATTGTCCAAAGGTCCATGGTGGAAGCTAGAAAGCCTATGCCAGTAGAATGAAAGATCTGGGTCAGCAGGTTGAGGGATTTGAATGGGAGCCAGGAAACAACATTCAAGGTGAGAACCAGAGCTCCCCAAAAACACCACAGTCGTACTCGCAACAGTGAGGTCCTGAGCTTCTCTGATGACAAGAACAGCTTCCATCGGAAAAATCAGCACGACAAGCTTCTCCAGGAGATTGAGCTGTGCACCATCTTCCCTGCTCGAGCCAGGAAGCAGTGCTCAAAGTGAGGATCAGAGCCCCCATTGTGAACTGTAGCCACTCAACAGCAAGGTCCTGGGCAACTCTGACAATGAGAACAGTTGTGTGCATCAGGAAAGCCAGCATGACAAGCTCTTCCAATAACATCACAGCTGCTTACAGCATCCTAACAGCACCCAGCTTCCCCAGTTCTGCCTCTTCGATGCTGGCAATAATCGCATACCCAGCACCACATTCCTTCAGCTTATCTGGCTGTTACAAATCTACCACCAGTTGCATTCCACCCAAGATGGGTGTACAAAAAGACTTAAAGGAATACTGGTGGTGCTCAGGGTTGCCACATTTTCAACAAAAGATCTTCTGTAACGTTGATGAACTTTAAATAAATTGAGGCAGAGAGAAAACACCAAGTTGCCTGAATCTAGTTTAGATTCCTTGCCGTGCATAGATTTGAAGTTAATATGAGAAATGAATGGAGTGTGTATCTTACACAATCACTTGGTCAGGTCTTAAGTGTCAGTACACCAAATTTGAAATCAATTATAAATCTATTTTATGTCTAAAACCTTTGCAAATACCACTAAAATATTGCTTGCTAATGTGTGAAACTAAATTAAAGAAATCAATTTCAATTGCCTTTATTTTTATCAACAATCAGGTTCACAGAACAGTGACTGAATGATTACATGAAAAGAACATAACAATTCTAGCACTGAGTACAAAAATAATTGTTCTCAGTTTTAATGATTATACAAGGTTCCTTAGTTTCCAATGGAGGCCAGAATATCCCTGACAGGTGGTTTGTATTTGGGGATATAAATTTGATGTTAGGATGAACTCTGGTAAACACAAAGTCCAAAACTTAATACATTATTAGTCAATTTTTAAAAAAAATTTAGATACTCATGTATAAAATGAGCATAGTACCAATAATTGTGCTTTTGCATTGTAGTGAGGAGTACTGGAATTAACATATTAAAGCTTATCTAAGCAAACACTAAGTGAGCATTACTTCTCTCCCTCTCGCCATGCCTCTCAATGTTCCCCTCTCTCCCTCCTTTTCTTCGCATCATTCCCTTCTGTTCCTCTGTCTACCCCCTACCTCTCCCCTCCAGGCACCCTCCTCCTACCCTCATATCCTGTAATCCAATCCATCTTTGTGAAGGACCACTGATGAAGAATTATGTGAGCTCTTAAATGGCTTTGAAGTTTTCCAGGTTTTTTCTAAGATTGTGCAAAATATAGAAAGTTCAGCAGACATTAAAACTAATGACCTTTGCAAAGGGAGATTATGATCCAGTGCCTCTGATTGCAGAAGGTCTGAAAATAGTCGATCACTTCATTTCAAACTCTTCAATTTTGGAACTGACCTGGATCATACTGCCTACCTCACCTTTCTAGAAAGAGAATTAAAACACAGAGACAAGTGGTCCATGTTTTTTCAGTTTTGTTTTTTCTTTCCAATTTAGAAAGCAAAAAAATAAAACACTCTTAAGATAATTTGTGGGATCTCAGGGTGCTGGACTATTTTCCTCTTAACTTTGAGAAACAGGAAAGTTGTCCTGATTAAAGAGAAAAATTGAAAGCTGAAGCATTGGCTAGGACCTCTGTACAGTATTTTTATTTCTAAAAGGATCATACCTCAACAGTGCCCTTATGCCAAAATAGAACACTAGCAACAAGAGAAATACAACCTAGAAAAATTATGACCTTCTTTAGGAAACTGAAGCATGAAGCCGCATAGAGAGGCTTCAGTCTGGAAGAGATACTGGGTCTAAGGCCCATGGGTGATGATTGCCTCAGAAACATAGAAGGTCTCGTTCTCTATAAGTTCTGAGGCCTGGTAAGAAGATGGATTGAGACAAAAGTCTAAATAAAATGATGACAGCATAAAGAAATGTATTTAAATATGATAACAGAAAGAGAAGAGTACAGAGCATTCAGGAATTTGCAAATACAAAACCCACTGTATAAGTGGCATAAGGGAACTATAACTACCAACTTGCAGATGTTCGAAGTGCTAACTTCATGATCTCTAAAACAAAGGAATGAATTCGAGGAACAATGGAGATTGAGAGTAGGAAGAATTTTTTGAGAGAAAGCAAGCTTTTGTCTTACAGAGGCAGAATGGATGAATGTGCATCCAGCCTGTCTCCTGCATTGACCTCTCTAGGGCCCAGCCCTGTCTGATTGCTTAACTTAGCTATCTTTAACAATAATATTCAAAAAGTGAAAAAGAAAAACCAGCTCCAATGTACAGATACTATCTGCCACCTTTATAGAATAAATAAGGAAAAATGTACACTCTGAAAGTAAATGCTTTTTAATATCTACTTGCCATAGTTTCAATATGTAAATATATTGGAAATATAAAATGCAACTTTATAGCCATTAATTTATTTATGGCAAGCTCGGCCCACCCTGGGGTCTGGAGAGACACAGCATGTGGTGCCAAGGGTCGAGCTGTGGTCCCTGTGCACTTGCCTAAGCAGGCACTTTAGGCCATTGAACTATCTCACCAGCCCTGGAAATATGAAATGTATATAAAATATACACATATATTTTAATACTTACTTCTCCTAGTAGTGTATACTACATTGCTGTCATCTTATAGTATGGACAGTTTTAGAAAACTCTAAGGACTGAACATTTAGGGGCCAGGCAGATGGCTCAGAGGAATAAGCACTTCCCTGGCAAGTGCAAGGCCCTCAGTTCAATCCCTGGCTCTGCCAAAAATAAATAAATAAATAAAAATAAAAATAATAATAATAATAAAGACTGAGCATCTATCAAGCTGGCCATAGAAATAAAAATCACTGTGTATCGTTTTTATTTACATCCTTGTGTTTACATATAAAAATAAGAATTTGTGAATACCCAATTTTTCCACAAAAATTTTGAAAGCAACTAATTTATTTTTCTTCAAATTTTTATTAAAATTGAATAGATGTTTTTGGTGTATAGTACTTCCTATTCCTCAACCACACACTAATGCAAGCCTAATACTCATAGCTCTGGCAGTTCGTGTTTCCTCAGATACTGAGCATCACTAACAATGACTATGCTGTCTGCGATTAGTATTAATAATTATACCACTATGATGGCAAGGGACTCAGATGAAGATGTAGAGGTAGGTGAATATACAGTAAGGAAGTTACCATTATGACTGATAGCATGAGTAGGTAGATTCGGGAGAAACTGAGTGACAGTCTTGAGTGATAATCTTGAGTTGAGAAATGGGCCAGGGCAGACATAGAGCCATCACCTGTTTTCTTTTTTCATTAGTTTTTTTCAGTATATTATTTTTGTGTTGGATTTCTAGGATATTGACTATTAAATGTCTTGGTGTGTTTTTACTTGGGTTGAAGTTGTTTGGTGTTCTGTATGCTCCAGTTACCTGAATGTTGGATTGTTTCCTCATATTTGGGAAGTTTTCTGTGATTACTTCTCCCCTGATTCTTTTTATGTCATTTATATTGACTTCTTCATTCTCATTGATAGCAATTAATCTCACGTTGTTCATCCTGGCATCATCTTGCACATGATGGATTATTTTTTCCTGCATCCTCATTGTTTTTAAGAGATCCTTTCCCACCTTTTCACTAGCTGCACCAGCGTCTTCAAGTTCTGAAACCCTGTCTTCGCTTTCACTCAAATGGTTTTGTAGACTCGTGATTGATATTTGTAGTTCTTCTATATCTCTTTGACTCTGTTTCATGTGTTCTATTTCTTTTCTGTATTGATCATTCAAGGAATCCATCATATTTCTGATCTCCTCATTTTTTTTTATCCATGTCTTCTTGAGAGGTAGTTATTAATTCTTTTTCTGAAGAGTTTCTTCCAAGTTGGGTTTCCTCTGCATATTTCCAGACTTGTTTCTGTATTTCAGATTCTATGATTTCAAAGAATTCTTTTTTGTCAAAGAATTCTGTTTTGATTTCAGACATTATTTATCCTTTGAGTTCCTTATGACCTTTGTGCTGTTGTTTCTTTGCTTCAGATGCTGTTAATTCAGACTTTCCAGCTGAAATAGTGCTCTCTGCACTTGTTCTGTGTGAACATTGGTTTTTCCCCAGATGTTTCTGTATTTGATTATTTCTGATGCTATGTATTCAGATATTTCTTTCTTTATTTCAGGAATTACTTCTTGTTCTGATTCTCTATAGCTTTCTGAGTTCCTCTATAGCTTTCTGCTGTTGTTCCTTTGCTTCCATATCTGTTAATTGCAGCTGAGCTAGTATCCTCTGAACTAACTGTAAGGTGGACTCGAGGCCTGAGATTGCATTTTTCTCCTTGTCTTTGTCATTTTGTATATCACTGACCTCTGTTTGGTGTAGAGCTTTGGTGCAGCTATAACCTTAGCGTGTAATGTCTATTAAATTTGAGATTATCCAGTTATTAAATTTGGGTGCCAGTCTATTAAATTTGAGATTATCCAGTTATGCCTGTCCTGGCTCTAGCCGTTGTGTTCAGTTCATTTTTGCTGCAGCTCCTGTGGTTCCCCTCTGTTGGTTCTTGGCCGAGCTGTGCTGTGTCTATGGCCCAGGGACGGAATCAGAGTCGCTGGGAAAGGTGATCACTGGAAGAGGTCCCTCCGGCGCAGTGGGCCTGGAGTTCTCCCACTAGTTTTTCTCTTTGTTTCTTTAAAAAATTTCTCACTTGCACAACCATTTTTAAAATTTATTTTAGGAACTCTTGCCAGAGGGCCACTAGGCCTTCCCAAAATATTTATAGAAGACAAATAGTATCTAATTTTGACATAACTAAAAGTCATAATTTTAGTATGGATATTCTTTTCTGGATAACATTTATATGAAATAATGCCAAGTAAAAATGAATTTTTGTGTTCTTTTCTCAAAAAATTTATATTTTGATTCTTTAAAGAGTACAAATTAGAATTAAAACAGAAAAAATTACAGAGAAGAAAATTGTTATGTGAATAATCAGTGAGGCATTCATGAACAGAACGTTATATAAATAACATAAAACCTCTTTGTCCAAATACAAAAATCTTTACTCAAAAACTGTCACCGATTTTACATAAGACTGAGTTATTTCTTGCTGCCAAAACTTTTGTATGTGGTTATTTTCAATTAAGACACCACTTTAAAAATCTAATTTACGTTTTCTTTCTTTGAAATGTTATTCAAACACCCCAATAAAGTTTGTTATTTATCCTAAATTTCATTGCTATTCATTTTACCTCCCTCAGTGCTCTTACGCAGCTTGCTCTCTGTTTACATTGCTGCCAGCTTGGGATTCTGGCACTGATAAATATTTGTGGAAAGAATGAGTAGAAGAACACAAGATGGTTTGTGTGTGCATAATTATATTGCACCTTATTTTTCAACCCGGAGGATAATTTCATTTTATTGATACTTTCCAAACTGAAATGAATTCATGAGCCACATGGCTTTGTGTACCACTGAAGAGCAGAGCGGCTCCTTTTCCTACCACCATCGGCCTCCCACAGCCAACTTCCTCTTAACAGGCACCACAGGATCTTGAGATCTGAAGAACTATGAAGCTCAGAAAAATCATCTCAATTTGCTGCATCACTGACAGTGGACAGATTGCAAGGCAATAAAGTTGAGTTAACGGAAAGCTTCAAAAATTATGCGTACTTAGAGAACACAGCACCGTGAAGATTTTGTAGCTGTCCTAAACTCTCTTAAATGGAAGGATTAATGTTTTGTTTATTCTTAGGCGTTCTATATAACAATTTTTCAGCATTCAAATAAAATTTCCGGTGGTGCTCACCTGTAACCCCAGTGCTAGGGTCACTAAAACAGGAAGATCACTACAAGTCCAAGCTGTGCAGTGAGACCTTGCATCAAATTTAAAGAAATAAAGAAAAGAATAAGTGAGTCTCAGATTTTGAAAAATTTTTTAAACCTTTATTAACCTTCTTTGAAAGAAAAATGAAGTTAAACTGAAATTAATTTAAAAGATTCAAATGTCTGCAATAAATCATTTATAGGATATCTACTATTTTTATTTTCATTTTCTTTGATCCTCCCCAACTTAAAATGACAACTGTTTTGCATTTCTAGGGCTTAGTAACAAGGCATGATCTTTCAAGTCCTACTAGAATCATTTTCTCAACTGGTGTATTGTGCAGAAATGCTGAGGACTAATAATGCTGAATGTTATCTTGGGTAAATTTGACCACTATCAGTTCTGAAGAGTGTTGCCATCAGAAATGTTTCTCTCATGGGGCTGGGAGATAGCTCAGTGGCATAAGTGCCTGCCTGACAAATGTCAGATTTTGAGTTTGATCTCCAGTACAACACACACAAAAGAAAAGACATATTTTTCTCATGATGACCAATGAAAAGGAAACTAAATATGGATTAACTGTGCCAAATTCAATATTTATCTCACAAAATGTTTAGGTTGATTAAACAGTTTTTCAGTGAGAAGACATACCAAGAGATTTTCCTTGAGGGAGGAGAGCTTATATTCCTTTTTTATATTACCTTAAAATAATACCTGGAAGGAATATATAATTTAAGATAAAAGAACACAAATTTTGGATAAATTATGAATACAAATTTGATTATTTTAAATCCAATATGAATAACTGTTAAAGTCTATTATAATTCATCATTGTTTAAATTCACTCTTGACTAGACCATTTTTTCAGTTCTCGGGACACTGGATTCATTTTTTCTGCAATTACATTGGAAATCTAATCTGTGTTTTCTCTTGCTTAGTGGATAGCTACTACCTCATGATTCACTGAATTTTCATTCAGCATGTTCTCTTATATTATTTATTAATGGTTGTCCATTCAGTTAACTTGAAATATTGAACTTATAATAGTGGATGCACTTTCTATTAAATTAAACCATCTCATGGATGCCCTTTCTATTAAACTAAAACACTACTG
This sequence comes from Ctenomys sociabilis, assembly GCA_004027165.1. NCBI lineage: Eukaryota > Metazoa > Chordata > Mammalia > Rodentia > Ctenomyidae > Ctenomys > Ctenomys sociabilis. The sequence goes on along the minus strand of PVKA01017301.1, from coordinate 9,522 downwards.
ACTTCCTCCAGAACTAAATGAATCCAGGTATGCTAAGTCCCCAGGAATGGGTATGGTACAAAAGGATGAACACTTGAAAGCATGCATGACATGACAGAGAAAATGTGTTCATTCATTATGTGAATGGAAGAATAGGTTTGGAACAGAGGATAGGTGTCTTAGTGTGGAGCAACCAATCTTAAAGTGTAGGATGAGTTTTATTGATCTTTCAGTTTTGGGCTTTCCTCTAAAACCCACGTGACACATTGCTGTAGGCATCAGAGTTAGATAGAAATATATTTAGGCAGGCAGGCAGGGTCAGGCCCTCGAAAGAAATAATACAGGAAACAAGATGTCTGCAACTCTGGGAGGGACAAAGGCTCCTGCTGTGAACTAGACCTAAAGCCCAAGCAATGTTAAAATGGTAGCACCTAGGACTGATATTCTACATAGGTAGCTATCACCTGAAAAGACCCAAGTGAGTCACTAGCCCAACCCCCCAAGATAAGAGACCCTGTCCCTATTCATGCTCGCTTACTCACTTCCCCATTTGGTCCTGGGCCTAATCCACTTTACCTGAGCAATGATGCTTGTAATCCCATTGGTTGACCATAGTTTTGTCTCACTCCACATCTGCCTAAGCTAGACCCCTTCTCTACCTTAGCCCCGCATGGTTTTGCCATATAAAAGTTCCTAAAAGAGACAGGTTCCTGGGCAACCAGCTCCTGTCCCCATTCTATCCCTCTTTAACAGAAGCTTTTCTATCCAATAAAGTTTTATCCTCCACCTCCATTTTTTCCTAAAATTCATTCCTCAGTTTTAGAGAACACAACCTCATCCAGGTCAGGTTGAGAGTTTTACTTCCCTATATCAACATCACTGTCAACACAAATTCCCTCATGCACAAGATAACTTAGTCCTTTCATCTGTAAATTACTGAGTCCGTAATACATGATGAAACCCTCTACAATAGGGCTTCAGTCTTCTCTTCCTCCTGACACATTTGTAAAATGATTTATGCAATCTGAAAGGCCCAGGGACTATTTCCTCCATTCTACTCTCTGAAGTCCCATTCAGGCTCCTCTCCTCATTCATGTATATTCTTTACCACTAATGGTCCCTATCATAATCGTAAAAGTAACAGCAATCCTAATAACCAGCACTGATACACCTGAAAGGTTTTCTACATAATGCCACCCCCATTATCTCTTTTGGAGTACCCCAAGAAGCCTGGCAGTATTCTTCTCTGCACTCCTTTCTAAATTAAGTGTGTTACCATTATATGACTCTGTCACATTTGACTTTGTTTTTATTGTTTATGGTATAGTTCTGAAATCTAATGTACTGTGGCTTATTCAGCTTTAAAATTCCCTTATGCTATCTAATATAGGTCACTATGTAAAATATTATTACTTCATATGTCCATTATATTTGCAGTATATCTATTTATTTGAATTGATAATGGAAAGAAAAGTTATACATAATAATCCACGCTAAAGATTGTAGAATGTGTGATTTAGGGTATATAAAATTATTACCTAGCTTTTTGGTATTATAATTGGCATTTCTTTAGGTTCTAGGTAAAGTAAGCCCTAAGAAAAATAATTGAAAATGCTGATCAAAGAAAATATCAGCATTTTAGACTATTAATTATTTAGTATAATTAATAGGCCATGTGTACATATATGAACGTGTGAATATTACATAAATGCATATATATATATATATATATATATGTATATGTATATATACCTCTACATTATATTTTCATTATCTACATTGCTAAAAAGTAAAATAAAATCCATTCTAGTTGCTCTAGGGTGACTAGACACTCATGATGGAAATGAACATGCAATTGTTCCATCAAACATTGAAAACTTGTGCCACTTTCTCATTGAATTCACCCTTCTATTATGCTGCAGAAAGCAGCAGAAACTTTGTGAGGAGAAACTATTTTCATCCTATGAATGAAAATTCAACAGGATAATCAGTGCTGAAATATGGAGTGCCCTTTTCCATTTCTGCGCTGTGTGGATTGAAGCAGGACCAGAAGGGGAATGGATTTTCTCTCCCGGGTTTCAATTGCTACAGGTAATTTTCACACAGTTGTAGAAAGAACTTTTTTTCATAACTGTGTGGAATGTTCACAGAAGCTGTGAAGGACTCAGCTTAACTATGTTGTGAGACACATCCATCATTCTGGAAAGCCCCAGAGACCCTTCTGCAATTTCTTAATTATATATAAGAAAGAAATTCTCACCGGGGAGGTGGCTCAGAAGAATAAGCACTTCCCTGGCAAGCACAAGGGTCTGAGTTCAAACCCCAGTTCTGTCAAAAAATGAAAAACAAAACATAAAATTAAAATAAAATAAAATAAGAAAAAAAATTCTCATAAGCTTTCAGGCCTTCCATTTTTAAAGCTAGTCTTGAGCAAGATGTTATGTAGCTAAATAGACAAGAATGGGATAAAGGAACTAATAAAATTTCAACAAATGTGAAAAAGTGCTTAAATTATGAATCCTCAAGAGAAATTATTTAACTTATAGTGAAAGAGTCTATATGACAAACAGGAAGAAAGTAAAATCCTAGTCATTTCCACTGTCTCACTCTTGACTCCAAAATATATAAACAGGATCCATAATATTCACATAGGAATGGCAAGCATATCACTTCTTAAGGTGAATGTATAAGATCATATTCAAATCACTTTTCCAAATGTATTTAGTTTTTCATTCCAATTGTGATTTTACTTATCCAATTTTTAGATGACTTTAACCAATAATAGAAAACAATTCTCTACTTCTTGAAATTATATGCCATCTTTTTTCACCTTTTATTTCTCTGAAACTCCTATAGGATGAATAACAAATGTTATCACACTTCATCTGTGACTCTTGTCTGATGTGTATTTCTTTGGAGCCATAAGTTTTACTGACATTGTTACTATTCCACAGGGTTTATTTTGCTTGGTATAAGCAGAATGTAGAATTGGTGTACAAGAACTGAGCAGGTAAACAAACTGCAAGATTTAAACTGGGGAAAGTGATAGTGTCACGTGGAAGAATACAGTGAAAGAGGGCATAGTGTTTCTGACATACTTTGTAAACAACACAACACGATTTCTTATGGGACTGGACCTGACACAGGGGGGAGGAGATTTAAAATGGGGTTGAAGTTTTAGCCTGAGCTGTCACAGGAATATACTTGTCATCAAATGAAGTGAGGCAAAACGTGACTAGAGGGGGAGAAATTGGAAATCAGCCAGGTGTGAAAGTATTTTAAGCAGACAAATATATTGAGCAGGCTGGTAGAAATATCAGTCTGACTGTGGAGGAGAGGTTTTATCCTTCTAAAATCAACAGTTGCCTTATCTCTCCTATAAGAACAATGATAGACAGTTCTACATGGAGCCACGATGGTAAAACAGGATTGAGTTTCAACAAAAATCCAGAACAGACTTGATAAGCAATAACAAAGGACACTGAATTCTGAAAAATGAAAAGTAGAGAAATAAATTTTACTATTTCTTCAGATAAAAAGAGTTTCACATTATTTGAGGGAGAAGACTCAAGGCTGAGCTCAGTAGAATTTGAGCTTGGGCAATGTACAAGGCTCTGGAAAGACAAAAGTAGTAGGAGCTCACATGGCAAGTACCAAATGGGAAGAGGAGAAGCAAAGTGAAGGAGAAAAGGCATCATTGTATGATAGAATAATCCTAACTATGTAAAAAAGAAAACTGATGTTAAATTGAATAGTTTGCAAGCCCCAGTTAAAATAGGGTTGAAATGGAATATAAAGATGTATCTATAAGAAGCACACTTCAGATATGAAGAAATAATATAACTGAAAGTAAAAATATAAAAATGAATTGATTTTCTTCAGAGATTCAAGAAGTTGGAGAGAACACTATTCTCAAATTTACAAGAGGAAAAAAGTTAAACAATTCACAAACTGACAACTTTCCTTAACTGCATCAGACAGCTAAGTATAGAGGACAACAACATGACCTAAAATCTGGAAAATTGGGCTGTTTTTAAGCTTGCCATATTCAGCAACTAAAAATATAAGATATTTAATTAAATTTGAAATTCAGATAACAAACAAATTCTTAGCACAAAAATGTTCTAAAGAAACTATATTTATCTGACAGCACTATTATTAGAAGAAGCAGGATTTAAACCTATTGTTCACCTGAGATGGATACTGCCAGATATAAAGCTAGCAAAAGTAGTCTATTTTATTTATCTAACATGCTGATAAAACCAATAGCCGACTGAGACTCTGAGGCGTCTGAGGCTCACAGACACAAGCAGATTTCCATGCCCTAGAAAACTTCATTACATGAACCTATCGAGAATCTCACACGGAAGACATAAACCTGAGCAAGTCCCCCCTAGACACTCCCCACAGACGAGAATGACAGAGTGACACTGCTGACATTCCACTTGGATCCCTCTGTTTTATTTTCAGAAAGATAAGAAAAGATTTCATCTTTAGCACAAATATCCATGCAAATGTTTCAACTTAGGTGCTTGATATAAAGTCATCACAGCCATAGGAATGCAACAGGAAGAAAAAGACTATATGCTAGGTCTGTCACTGCTGGGAGATACACAGAGGAGTATGTACCAGGGTAGGACACTTGTGTGAGATGCAGGGCACAGTGTGCAAGACAGTTCTTTTCAAGACATCAGACAATACCTCTTCCTTCTAATCCATCAGCACCAGGATAACAAACACAGAACAAAAGCACTGCAGCATATTTCATCTAAGGGTCAATGTAAGACCCAAAACCAAGCTGTAAGTATGTCTTGATCAAACACCCTGAGGCATCCCAGTTTCTGTCCCAGATATCCCTTATCTCTGGGTTCATCTGAAACATATGGACTTACTGTAAGAGAGAAGCCAAGGGATAGTCTTCTAGTAGAAGAGATAAGATGTTGGTCAGAAGCACAAGGAAACCTTTAAAGTGATGGCTATGTTTATCTGAATCTTAACTGTGTTGATGAAGTAACATGAATGTATGCATATGTCCTAAATCACTAAGTTTTACACATTAAATATGGTTAGGTTTATAATGAGCCATTTTGTAATGAAGAATGAAAAACCATTGCAGTGTCTCAAAAATACATTGAAATGGAAATTGAGAAAATAGAAGTAAAGTAAAATCCATTTATTTTAATTGCTTTACAAATGATACAGCAAAATACTAGCAATTCATTCTTTTATACAATTGTTAAGTTAAAAGATGACTAAAAGTAGCATGAAGGGTATACTTTTGTAACTTTTACTCTGTTTTCAATTTCTGCACGGCAAAATTACCATAGATTACAAGCAACATTGATTTACTACAGGTCTGTGCAACAGCAATTTAAACAGAACATGAATGGAATCTCTGTTTACAAAGATAAAATCAAGGCTGCATTCCCTGAAGAATCCTGAGGTTCCCTTCTAGGATGAATATTCAAATTGTTGACAGAATTCATGTCTGTGATTGTAGAGTGAAAGTAAGCTTCAGTCTTTCCTCCTTAAAAGTCCTGCTCATTAACATATTTTTACACCTGTATTTTTCTCCTTTCAACTTCGGAAAGAGAATCATTTTATCCTCTGATCAATTGTACATTTGTATCTCTTTCGACAGGCTTTTCAAAAGGTTCAAAATAACTGGTTTGGGACTTTAATTGTAACTATATCTAAAAAACTCTGGGACAACAAGCACTATGTTAATGTTTGGTTAACCAAGTTGGAGAAAAAAACATATATATTATATATGTATGCATATATTATATATGTATATATATTACATATGCATACATATATATATATTACAAGTGGAATAAATAGAAAATTATCAGAAAGAGAAAATTTTTAAACTAATTGTAACATACACAAGAAATCCAACAAGATGTCATTTCTAAAGACATAGGTAAAAAAGAAAATAGTAAGGAAAACATATTAGGAGAACACACATGTGCACACACATGTACTAGTATGTAGTAACAGCTTTATCATTTTCAGAAAAAAGTATTCTTCAGAACAAAGAACATTATCAAGAATGAAATTGCAGGTCACCCACTAGTACCCTTCTTGTCTTTCTTAGACAGAAGCTGTCTTTCACCCAATAAATACTTCCTATACTTACCTCTGTTGAAAAAACAAGAATATAATAATTCAAATATTGAGAAATGATAAAATAATTAATTCTTCAGAAATACACAAAAATCCTAACAAAGAAAGTTCTCTAAAAATAGAGCTTCACAATAAAAAATACTTAAGTTGATAGATCTAAAAGAAGAAATACACAAATCTACTCTTATGGGTAGATTTCAAAACTCCTATCATTAATTGAGAGAAAAATTTAGGCAGAAAATTACTAAACTAATAATTTATACATACTAGGCTGCTGAGAAAGCTCAACAGACTGAAGCATCTGTTTAGGAAAGTGCAGGATCAGGGACTCAATCCCCAGCACCACCTGCCATGCCGGGCCCACTCCGAGGCCTGCTGAACTGGACACCAAGACCAGGCATGGTGGGGCACACCTGTAGTGCCAGCACTAGGAAGGCAGAAACAGGAGGATCACTACAAGTTTGAGCTGCATAGAGAGACCCTGTACTAAACACATAAAAAACACGATAATAATTGATACATACAACATATTCTATAATTAGGACTGATCTAAAACTAAAAGATTTCTACTTATAACTGATAAATTATAAGATATCCTTTCTTCCCTTTACATTCTGTGTAACCATGGGACACCTACAAAATGGCAAGAAAAAAGAAGGAAAAGGTTTCAGTTGGTGAGAAAATATACAAAATCTTTGGTGTGCTTACCCAAGTAAAAGATCTCAAACAATCTCATTAAAATTTCTAAAACTAAACAAGATTACAGTTACAAGGTCATATTGATATGTGGTGAGTCATATTTTGATATGTCAATATGAGTTTGGTGGTAAAAGTCTTACATGAGAAAAAAATTATAAACCATAAAAATTGTTAAGGTGAATGAGATGACCTGGTGCCTGCCAGGTCCTCACTGGACCCGGCTTGCAGTGTGAGTGAGACGACCAGGGGCCTGCTGGATCCTCATTCGACCCAGAGCCCAGCCCCAATGTGCGAGTGAGACCACCCAGAGTCTGCCAGATCGTCCTTCAACCCATAGCCCAGGCCTGGCATGGAACTTATAGCAGAACGCCCTGCAAAGAGGCTAGAGACAAGAGCCACCCAGCTGACTGAGGAACAGAACTGGCATAGAAGGTGCAGCTCCAAAGGCTGCAACAGAAAGAAGTGAAGCACGGCAGTCAGACCCACACCACACTCACTTGGATGACTTTGAACTTGGTAGATCCTTACCTGTTGCTAAGGTAATAACTTTATCTAAGCTCTACACCAAAGGTCAGAAGACAGTGCTGTAGAAAATGACAAAGAGAAGGAACAAAATGCATTTTCAGACCCCGAGCACACCCAGAATAAATGCAGAAGACAATAGCATACAAGAAACTGGAAATCACACACATGAAATCTCTGAAATAATAGTGTCCAAAGTAAAGAAACAACTACAAAAAGGTACAGAGGAAATCAAATCAGAAATAATTTCTGAAGTAAAAAAAGAAATGATAACTATAACAAAAGTACTAAGAACTTCTAAAGAAGACACTGATTAAAAATAGAGCAGAATATAAAAATGATAGAATCATTGAATAAACAATATAGGACATAAATAGAATGCATGAAGCAGCTCCAAAGTGATATACAGGAATTTAAAACCTCAACCTAGAGCAACTAAGATACAGGAGAAAATAACCTGCAAGACAATGCAAAGATGAATAAGGTGAGACTAACAGGCATCAATGAGAAGGCAGGAGTCTATACAAATGATATAAAAAGAACATGGATGGAAGTAATAGCAGAAAACTTCTTAAATATAGGAAAACTATGTGACATTCAGGTAACTAAAAAGTATAGAACTCCAAATAACACCAACCCAATTAAAAACACACCCACACATATAATAATCAAGATCCCAGAAATTCAGCAAAGGAACAGTATTCTAAAAGCCACTAAAGAAAAGAAACAGATCATGTTATAAAGGAAAACCCATCAGGATAACAGCAGATTTCTCTTCACAAACCATCAAGGCAAGAAGAACATGGAGCAAAGTACCTCAAGTCTTACAAGAAAACAAATTGAAATCCAGACTGATACACCATGTAAAATTCTTTCAAGTTGAATGGAGACGTGAAAAACTTCCATGTTGAAGAACAACTTAAGAATTTCATGATGACAAAGCCAAACCTACTCAGACTACTAAAAGATGTCCTAGAGAGGGAGCAAAATGACCACAACTCCATGAATGAGAATGGAAAGAACCCACCAAATAGGGCAAATAATTAAGCACAGGAGAATAAAAGGTATATAACAGCAGACTTTCAGTTATTCTTTTGTATACAGCAGCAAGATATTTCCATCACCATACTCTACAAATGGACTTCTCCTGCACCCGGTCATGAGTCTCTGGGGGTACAGGGTGGTTTTCAAGGAAACAGCAGTAGCTCAGTCCCACAAGTGACACCTGGCCACCAGTAAGTGTTACGGACATTATCCATGTCCATGACACACTAGATTTTGTGCAATATCCTATCCCCAAACTGTTAGAAGTGCTGTTCATTCCAGTATTTATCTTATGTTTTATTCTTAGCAATTCTTTACTATCATGAAAATTTTTTCTTAGTTCAATTGTTTTGAAACATGTAATTTTTAATTAATTAGAATTTGATTTTATGAATATTTCTTAATCTTAATTTTTGTTTTAAGACTTATACTGTATATTTGACTTTCAATCTATTTAAAAAACATGATATTATATTTTCTCCTAGTATTACAAACTTTACAATGTACATTTCCATTTTCATTGACTTTATATTACTTTTTCCCTACCTTTTATGCACACACTCACACATATATATATATAAATATATATATATGAAAAATACATGTATAACTTGACACAAGATTGATACTGTTTCATAGAAATCTTTAATGATTTTTTAAATGGGTTCATCTAATATATTTTACATAGTCCCGCATAAATATCATTTTGAGAGCACTTCATTCTTCATCCAGGAACATATAGCAACTTCTCGCACCTTCTGAAATTTGTTATTTGTTATATGCTACATTTGGAGGTATTAGAATATTTCGAGTTTGTATAATTGGAAAATATTTTACTTTTAGTTTTCAAAAGTATGTTTGCTAAATGTAAAATTCAAAGAGGACAGATCTGTTTTATTCCTTTCTTTCAGTTCTTCAATTAGTATAGTTTCTGACCCACTTGGTCTTTTTTTTTCTTTCCTTTTTTTATCTTTCTAATGTGGAATAAGATGCTATTTAAATTTTTTCTTCCATAGCTAATTGTTTTATGTATATGCTTTAATGATTTTATTCATTATAATAAGTTTTAGATAACTTCATTTTATGTATCTGTGTATGCTTTTATTCAAATTTCTTTTCTTTTTTTTTTTTTTTTTTTTTTTTTTTTTT
>PVKA01017300.1:19923-46165 GCA_004027165.1 Ctenomys sociabilis | reverse complement strand
GCCACCCCTAGCCATCTTGCAGTAAACCACAGGGTTTGCTGGTGAATAAGACCATCATGACAGTCCTGGTTCTCTCATGGGGAAGCAGAACAGTACACCTAGCATCTGTGGAGGCACAGCATGGCAGCTGGGGTTCAATCCCAGTGTGTGGAGAGGCAGGTGGAAGCTTCCAGCCTCTGGAAGTTTCCAGTGTTATTCTTCCAGAGCTGGAAAGAAAGGATGGAAGAATTCACTTGTAGCAACTCTCACTTTGCCTGGAGCGTGTAGCCCATAATAAGCTCCTTGTCCAGAGAGCTGACTCCTGAAGCAGGCAGAGCCAGGGAGGCGTCCAGCACACATTGGTGGGCAGCATCATGGTGGCTCTTGGCTGGGTGATGGAGCTGGAGGAGGCCAGGACAGCTCTTCTGAGAGAATGTTGGCCCTACCTGAGAGTATCCTTTCATGAAACTAGCTAGCTCAGCTCTGGGAAAAGCAGCAGACTGGAAAGAAAATTTGCTTCTCATCCTAGACAGGTAAAAGTAAAAAAAATGAACTATTTTAATAATATCTGAAGAATAAAATGTGAGCATTTTTGATATTTTAGGTTTTCACTTTTCAAATTTTAAGTTGGAAAATGTGTATTTCTAACAGAATGAACACTGTCTTTTGTTGGCTTTTGCGTTTATCACAGGAGTCCCTTGTTTGACGCCTCCAATGGAAGTGAAAGTCAAGGTAAGACAGCATGTTTTACATAGTAGCCCCTGCTTTCTCTACCTAACTCAGAGCTAATAGATAGCCTCCAAGTCAAAGGTCATAACTAGCTGGAGACCTATGATGGTGAAGTTTAAGAGCTTTTCCAAGATGGAAGCCTACTGTGTTGCCCGATGAGGTATTCTTCATCCAAGCTAAGGACACATGCTTTGGCTGACCCATCAGGGTGACTAACAAGCCAATATGAGTGGGAATTGGGGCTCTCATGGAGCAGGACATTCCTAACATAAGCAGAGAGTGGTCCAGACATGATTTTCTTCAACTATAGTGTGGCTTTCTTACAACATTTTCTTTCACACCCATGAATTTGTACCACTGTGAGATTTCTCACTCTGGGTTGCCAGCCCTGTTTTTACACTCCTTGGTTTGAGAACATAAGTGGTTCTGATAGATGGATAGTCAGACCTGTGTTAGCCAAGACAGCCTGAACCCAGGATAGCGCAGGGCACTGTGTAGCTTCTCTTCATGTGGTTTGGTCCAGGCTCTGAATTCACATGGCTGAGTGGCCAGAACACCGTGACAAAGTATGGCCATCTTGGGGTCTCCTGTGGTGCTTGGCTTGCTCTCCTCTCCTTCCTCCTTCATTCCACCATCACCACATTCCCCAGCTACCTTTCCTGCTTAGCCAACCTGAGAGCCTGTGTTCCGCCAACTGAGTGTAAATGACATGAGGGTATTTCTTTTGCACATCAGGCCCAACTGCTTCCTGCTGTGGCTTCTCCTTTTTTCTCTTCCTTCACAGTTTCAAGATGGTCATCTTTCTAAGATGAGCAGAGTCTGGGTCCCAGGTCTTTTCTTGGAGGGAGGTCACTTGAGCTGAGCTGAAAGCTCACATGAATAGAGAATAGACCATCTTGGCTTAAACCATTGCAATTTTGTATCTGCTTTCTAGAATAGTTGGCCCATCCTATTCAATCCTATTGATAATTGGTAGGTAAGATTTGAAAAGTAATGGTGGTGCACGCCTGTAATTCCAGAGTTGGGGAGGCTGAAACAGGAAGATTGCTATGATTCCTACATATGGAGAGCCTGTACCAGATATGTAAATTTAAAAAAAGTCTAATTTATCTGGATTGTAGGCTTGCTGTCAGGGCTCCCAGAGGAGGGTGGGATCCAATGGCAGCCCCTATCTCCCTCCACTCTCTGCACTTGGGCACTGTCTGGCTCTCGCTCCTTTCTTGGATTCCCCCATCCACTCATTGCCAGTGGCTGAGTGGACACTGTGGGCCCTGCCCATCCCTCTTTCACTCCCTGTGAGTCCTGACTTTAATACCCACATATGCCCTGACTCGTGCTGTGGAAGAACCTCACCAAAACCCAACCAGTTTGCAGTCAGGGTCAAGAGTGGTCAGAGGACCTGCACGACTCCTCAGGTAAACTCAGAACTACTGCTAGCCAGCCTGAAGCACAGGGCTTTTCTCCATTTCTGCCTAGATACAACAGTGAGTGTGATCTGCTGTGGGTCCCTGGAAACAAGCAGGGAATGTGTGTGTGTATCGCGGACAACACAATGACAGAAATGCAGAGAACAACTAAACCAAGCTGCCCCAAAGCTGAGGCAGCCCCTTGTGGAAGCACATACATATCTCACTCATTTAACAATATGATCAGTAAGTCTCAGGGCAAGTTGTTCAGTTATTGCCAGGTCAGCAGGTAAATGTAACAGCCCAGTTCTGTAGCCATTAGGTCTAACTTCGCAGTCTTTTCCCTCCTAGATTTGAACCAAGTATTCTCATTTATGAACTTATAGCGAGGTTGTATGTGTCTTCCAAAGCACTGCTGGGATCATTTGTCGGTAGCTGGATCAATAACTTTTGAAACCTGGATCAGTGCTGTACAGATATCCTGTTTAATTCCTACTTAGTTCCTTTTAAACTCACAGGGTAAGGACTAGCATTGCAGCAGGTAAATGTTATCAAATAAAATAATAAACCAGAATTGTCTGTTCCAATGCAATGGTAATACAGCTTGACAGACAATGATCTTGACTAATTAGTTATTTTCTTATTTTTTCTCATGCTTAAGACTCCCACCAAGAGACAAATGAACCAAGCTACACGTCCCGTGGCACCAGGGACAGTAGCTGCCACAAGGGCTTCTTCTTTCAGGTGATGCCTGAGGTCTGCACACTCAGAAAGAGACCAGCCTCTTCCTCGTGCTTGCTCCTTTGAAGCAATTGTTAGTTCACACAGGACATTGGCTGCAGGTAGAGAGTGCAGGCGAGGCACCCAGTGAGTGTGATTTCCTTACATGCACGATCACTAGCAAAATGATAAGATGAAATGCTTTATAAACAGATACACTCTCAGTTTCTTTGGCTACCTGATTGGGTCAATGTTCCATTCTTACATTTTTGCCAACATTACTGGGCTGAAAAAATGTACCATTGAACTCCATTAAGTTGCACCTCTACAGGCTCTCCCTCACTCTTAGGCCAGTTCACATCGCTATGTGTGGGTGAGGTTGATGTATCACACGAATCAAAGTGATCATTCACTTTACATTATTATATATAAAAGGAAGAGACTTCTAGATTTAGTGCTCATTAGAAAGGATGCAAGGCCCTCTCCCCAAGATCTGTGTCAGGAGTGGAACCCTTACATGGGCTGGAGAGGTGAGGAAAGCCAAGGAAAGCTAGGTGACATTCTGGTATGCTGGGACTTTTCAGGGACGTTAGGAAGACTTACATCTCTAGAAATCCTTGAGTTCCCGACACACCATGCTGAATCCTCACCTCGGAGGACTCTTCTCAGCCTGGCAGCAAAGCGCTGTGCTTGGCACACAAGCATTCAGAAGACGGTTCCCCACCCCGGGTGCCCCGAGGTCTCCCCAGCCTGAGCAATGATGCTTCCAGGCGTGCAGGTCAGCACATCCTTTATGAGGCTGCTCATACTTGGCCATTTATTTCATAACGACCCTTAGGATTCAGCCTAGTATTTCCCTCTGCAATGCAAATTATTCAGGTCCCTTGCTGTAAATTAGAGCCCTGTGAGAGGACCTAAAATTTCCCCTCTGCTGAGCTCACAGTCACAGCTGTCTCTTAGCAACAGCTCAGGAAAGCTGCTGGAAGGCACTAAGTAAGACCTGGCTGACCCCTGCCGATGCCACTGCAGCTGGTTATAGTTTGATTAGTGCAAAATTGCATTTGGGTGACCCAGGAACCAAACAGAGCTAAGGCTGAATGATGTGTGTGTGTGAATTGTTTTCTCTGTTTCTGATATTCCTCTCTAATGTCACAAGCACACCTTTCTATGTTATCCATGAGACTGGGTGTCTTCTCATACCTTCTGGGCCAGGTGTTTCCTCCCATGAACCTCCTGTGCTTGCTTTTCCTTTTTAATTGAGGCAGTTAGGTTTCCCACACTGACTTACTGTACTTTATTCTGTATTATTCTCCATCTAGCCACATGACCACATTTGGTTAGTAAGAATACTGACCTAGTACTGCTTCTCTTTATTTTGCTATCATTTTAAAACTTTGATTTAACTGACAGATTTCAAAATAATCATCAGTCACTAATTTTAAGAACAGGACAAAGTAAATAAAATCCAAAAGGTATAATAGATGCTCTGAAATGAGAAGAAACTGTTCAAAGAGAAGGAAGGGAAAGAGAAACGTATAGACGCAGCATGGCTCAGACGACGACACTGCTGATTCCCACTGGTCTATTGAAAAGAAAAGCTAATGCTTACAAACCTTTCTCTTCTTTTTAAATATTTTGACCAATTTTGCATGCTCATATCTGGTAATCCAAACAGCTAATTTGAAGATTACAATATGCAGTGTGACAACCATTATTGACTTCTTATGATTTATTTAGCAAAATTCTTTATTGGTTTTAATTTTTAAAAATATTTTTATTCTCTTTGAAAATAATAATAAATTTAAGTCATACCATAGGCTACACTGCCTACAGTAAAACAGTAACAGTACAATTACTTTGGTCTATGAATATAAGGTTCTTTTCCTTATGCAATTAATATATTGGAAGTCTTGTAATTTTTCACAGTGAAATGGTACAAGCATACAGACATCATTTAAGCCCTTCTAAATGTGTATTAAGAATGAAATCAGTAGCGTCACCTAGGAGTAGGGACCTGGGCAGTTGTAGGGTTTTCTCTCCTTGGGTCAGTCTTGTTTATCTTTTTGAACTTCTGGCAGTGTTATAATCTCTGTCCCTACGATCAGCAAATAAGACACAGAAGGATGAAAGCTCCTGCAAAGCAGTCAGTTAAAGGAAGAGTTTGAGTCCGTGTGGCTCAGCAAGAAGGTCATAAATGCCTGCCGAGTACAGGGACACTGTCCTCCTAGTCAGCGCGGCTGTCGCGGACATGAGCCACCAGCCAGCCTAGGGTTCATGTTAGCTCGATACAAAATGCCCGTGTGTGTTCTACGCTTTTCAGTGAAACTCTGCCCTTGTCCAGTTATCCTTGTAAGAAGAAAGACATGACCCTTCTCTTATAAGGAAGGATAAAGGATTGACCGCCCTTGGCCTGCCCCCTCCTGGCAGGTAGCAGTGCTGTGCTGCTGATCAAATGCACGATTGTCACATCTGCCTTCAGCGTTGGGCCTGTACCTTCCCAGTCCTGTGGTTTTCCTGCTGCTCTGAGCTCCCCACCCCTTTCACTGGGACTTGTGAAAGGATTTGAGGCCTATAGAGGAACACGAGTGTGCATGTACATGATTATGTATTTAAATCGTAAACAGAAATGTTGCTGGAACAGCACCTCACAGAGGTGGTCAACATCAGAGCAGCTCTCAGTGCAATTTTCAACTAGCAAATAAGAAAGAAGAAAGAAAGAAAGAAAGAAAGAAAGAAAGAAAGAAAGAAAGAAAGAAAGAAAGAAAGAAAGGAAGGAAGGAAGGAAGGAAGGAAGGAAGGAAGGAAGGAAGGAAGGAAGGAAGGAAGCAAAGAAGGAAGGAAGGAAGGAAGGAAGAAAGAAGCAAGCTGAGAACACCTCATAAACAAAGAACATGGAGTCTAACTAAGACTTTGGCTAAGAAACAAAAATTGAAAAAATGGAGCTGAGCTGAGCAGAGGGATGTCAACAGTATAAATCTGCAGCAGCAAGCTGAAATACCAACACTGCACACAGGGTTGGGAGGCGGCTGTACGTACATCAGGCCCTGCTCTCTGGTGGTGTATGGCTTGTATGAGTGAGCAAGCAGGATGTGCAGAGCAGAAGGTCTTGCCAGTCTGGGACTGGTTTATACAATGCACACCACAGTGACCAGTCCTGTCTGTGAGACAGGAGCAACTGGGACTGGAACAGGAGCTGTTACCTGGGCAACTGGGAAGCTGCAGTACACTGGCCGCGGGGGTGGGGCATGTTATGTTCCAAACTGGACACAGAGGGCATTGGGAGGGGATTGGAGAGTGGAAGAGTATTTGTTAGCAAGTAAAGAAGTGAGATGAAGGAGAAATGAACGGCTGTAGCAAAGATACATGAGTCATTCTTCAGATAAGAATCTACGTTTTGTCTGTGATGGTGTATACATAAAAATATGTGTGTGATAGCACTCAGCAACTGAACACACACACACACACACCCACACACACCCACACATGCGAATAGAAGAAAACTAGGGGTGCAGGCAGGGGACTGATGGCTTCTGTTATTGTCAGTATCTTGGTGATCAAGTTGTAGTTTTGCAGGGCAGTGATATCAGAGATAACAGTGCAGGAGAGCCATGGGACCCCTCTGGATTATACTTCATGTGCGTCTGTAATCGTCTCAATAAAAAGTTCAATTAAAAATAAGAGAAGGCTAACTTAGACTGGTGAGTTAGAGAGCATTGTTGAATAAATCGTACCTAAACTATCATACAAGGAAAAAGTGATGATGACTAGGAGAGTACAGAAGAGACGGAGACAATCCAGGCGAAGCACTGCGCTCAAGGGCTGCAGAGCAGGCCAGCTGGTTGGGACGCCAGGGAGGTCAGTCTGCCTCATACAGAGAGAGCCTTGGAAGTGTCCAAGGACTTACACTGTTCAGATCCCTGGAACCACAGTATGTATTTTGGTTTGTTTTTCTCCAAGAGTAATTTATTTTAAGGAGAGAAGTGATATGATTAGGGAGTGTTTTTCTATTATCTCTCCGGCTGTAGAGTGGAAATTGGCTTATGAGCCATAGTCATGGATTGGAGAAGAATACTTTAGAAGCTATCTCAGTAGTCAAGAGAGACCAGAATATCCAGGCAAAATGACATCCAGGTAGATGGTGAAACTCGGTGCATCTGGAGGTGCTCGGGAAGCAGAAGAAGTGGATTGGTATTGACTGGATGAACATGTTTCTTAATTCCTAGATAGTGATACCTGCTAAAACCAAAACGCCTGAGGAAGAGGCCCAGGTTAGGAGCTGCAGTTGTATACTGGATTTGGAAAAGGTCTGGAGATATGTTTAGCACATTTTAAATCAACTTTTGCATACAAGTTTGAAATTATTTTTGTTTCAGTAAGTGAACTGCCAGCTAGCGGGACACCCCTGAATCCTCGAGCCCTGGTTCTTCGCACAGCAGCTCAGAGGCCTCCCTTCCTGTCCCACCCATCCACATTGCACGACCCAGCTGGTACCAGCAGGTGGTCCCAGGAGGACAGAGCAGATGTCCTGTGGGTCCACATCAGATGGCAGAGTGGGGAGGGACAGAGTGCTGAGGAGTGAGCAAGCCTGGCCGGGACTCACAATGCTACTGGGAATATCGCTTTGTGATACAAGGAAGAGCTATGTCGACAGTGTCACTTCTCATTGAGAGTGATGTGTGGTTATTTAAAACTGACCAGCTGTATGAAGCCATAAAAAATTTAAAGTTCCTATTTCGGGAATAACCCAACTTCTTGCCAATACTGAAAGTTTAATTTCTTTCTGTCTCAAGCTTTTGGTCATTCCTGCTGCTGAATTATGAATGATTTCCAAGAACAATTTTTCAAGGGCCAATTTTATTGTGATTTTATTTCTTGAGGCAATGGATGTACTACATCTCATGTTAATGTTTTCAATGGGACTCAAAAATGGAAAAAATATAAATTTTAATGCTCTCATGAAAATATTGAACATATTTTGATAAATGTTCATCCAAAGCTCTCTTATTATTAGCTCTCTTATTATGAGCTTTTAAATAATTAGAGAGAAGCCACTGTCCATCACCACAGCACACATGCAACCGTGCGTGCCTTGTGATCCATAAGCCAGCCACTGAAGGGCAAGTTATGATTTCTTATGGCCAGAAGGGGCCACTGCCAGCTATTCCTTCTGTCCCTTGTCGCCAGCCCAGCTGAGCACACTCACGCACCTGCCCTTCGCCCTGCTCCCGTACTGCTCTTTCCTGGCCAGGTTCCCTGAGGCCCTGAGCTCTCAGTCACGTGACTCCCCCAGTGGCTTTGTGGAACCCCCCTGATTTATTCCTTACCACCCTGTCTCTCTGCCAGCCGGGCCCCTGCACTGTTTCCCCATCGGCCACGTCGTTCCGCTGGTCATCTGCCCCTCTGCCAACCTTCTTGCTCACTTTCTTTCACATCATGAAAGCAGAACTGTCTTCCTTATTACTGTAGCCCTCTGTGAACTGGGTCTATTTCTGTTCGGTAGAAACTGATCAAAATCTTGAATTGTGGGGATCTTTTTTCCCTGCAGCCTCCCCAGTAAGTTGGTGGGGGTGCAAACTAATATAACCATGAATTCAGGCTGTAGGGCGATTCCTTATAAAACTAAACTGAAAAAGAATTCCATTTCTCCTAGCAGCTTCAGCTAGACATTCTAGTACAGTGACAGACAACCCATTCTGAGAGCCACACAATTCATCATAGCTAAACCTTGGAAGTGGCCTCTCTGTTCATCAGCAGATGAATGCATGAAGATAACATGGTGTTTGTATACAATGGAGTACTACTCTGCTACGGAAAAGATAAAGATATTTTGGGGAAAATGAATTACTGTGAGACCATGTTAACTGAAATAAATTAAACACATAGGCTTACAGATCATATGATTTGCATCATACCAGAAACTCAAATAAAAATAAAGAGCAAGTGAGACAAATAATAGAAATAGAAACACCACAATAGATTTTGCTTTTATACAGGAGAGAGGCCTAAGACAGAGGATGTGGGGGTGGCAGGGTGGGAGACATGAAGGGACAAAGGCACTAAGTGCCTGTGTCATCTACCAGACCCCCTGAGAGGCAGATATCCCGCATTACCAACATGCACTTATGGCATTTTGTGTCAAGGTTTTACATTACTTTACACTACCTTATATATTTTATATTAATGCAAGTTAAGGAATTTGTACTGAAATAAATGAAAAGGTGAACACCATAAACACTAGGTTCCTGAAAAATTTTGTGAGACTTTGAGTTTAAATATAGAATTTTACATTTTAATGTACATTTAAATTAAAAAGCCACACTTTGATGACATGAGTTTCCTGTGAGGGTTCAGTCAGGGGGGAAAATGAAGACGATGGCGTTTTCGGCATGCCCCGGCTGTAAGAATTTTTAAAGGCAGCAGCAGCTGAGCGGGTTTTCAGTTGCAGGCTCTGGAGGACTTCGCGAAAGAAACACAGCTGAGTTCAGTATTCCGATGTGTACAGCGTCAGCCTCTGTCCTTCGGGGTCCCTCTAGGTAGCCCTCTGAGGTGGCCCCATGCCCCGGGTTACCTCCTCAGGACGTCAGACCACATGACAGAGGCTTTGAGCTGTGGCCCACGTGCCCACTTTCCAGCCTTCGAGCAGGGGAGCTCCCCGGCACCTCTAGTGGCACTGGCCCCTGGGAGCTGTGGTCCTCACTGGCTGGTCGCAGAATAGGAATCAGGAGGGACTGCAGCATGGGCAGCATCTCCTGTGGGCGCTGCTCTGGGCCTGGATGCTGGGAGCCCTGCACACGCACCCAATGCCCGCCCAGCTGACACCTGCCGGACAGGTACGAGATCCCAAGCTGAGACCATGCCAGACTCAGGGGAATTATTGTTCCGAGCATCTGAGTTTGAGGCAGCTGGCTGAGCAGCAGCTGAGAATGAGTACTGGCTTTTAAAGATCATCGGATAGAGCAAAGGCAAAGCTCCTGGCGGATGCGTGCTCAGGTCCCCCTTCCGCTGACGGGCCACGATTCTCCTGCGAGCTAAAGTCACACTTAGATCCCTGGCTGCCACACGCTGTCAGCGAAGTTCCTGACACACGGCTGCTGGGAATGACCAGCACTCCACTGCTGAAGCTGGCAGGGCACAGCTTTAGGAAGGCCTCCTCCTTCTAACCTCCTTCTTCTAGGCCTTTGGTGACAGCCTCATATGAAAATAGTACAGCCACATGAGTAGGTTAGTACTACATCGATCCATATGACACATATTTAAATAACTCAGTACTACATCCTATGTATGTATAATATATGCACACATACGACATATACAGTCAACCTATTTTCTGACAAAATAAGCAGAGTTTAGACATTTCCAAGAAAGGGAAATTAAGTATGAGCAATTTTGCACTATCAGTTGCACTTAATGATTCTCAAAGACCTTGTACACACTTTGCAACAAAAATGAAGTTACTTTGCTTGGGTGGCTCTGCTTTGTACAACATAGGTCTTGATTTTAAGACTTTTCAAGAAACCATAAATCAGTAATAAAATCTATTTTCAGCCTTTGAAGAGTTTTATTTATTGCATTAAACTGTTAAAACTATCAGAAGTCCTAGGGAAAAATTTCAGGCCAAACGATAGCCACTCCGGGGTGCCCACGTGTCCAGGAACATTCACCACTCAGGAAAGTCTGAATTACACATGAAGAAGTCCCACGGCGGACAGTAAGTAAAGGTTTTCACCCATTGGACATTCAAATTGCTGAAGTCTCGGAGAGCAAAGAAAAAGAGAGAAAAGAAGGACAAAATGGAAGCAAACCTTCGTAAATCTGGAGGGGAAGAGATGGGGAATGGGAAGGGAACAGGAAAAAAGAAGCAAGATATATCAAGGGCAGGGAAAGATTCTCTGTTGAATGTTACCATCATGTATATCTAAAATGTACCAATAAACTCAATAAAAATATATGCCATACTATAGAAATAGAATATCGATGCATCTGGACAAGCTACCACATTTGCCTAAGGATAAGAGCAGCATGACCTGAGGGAACACAAGGCTTGGAACCTATTCCCCGTGGCGGGACACCGGGAGATCTCAGGAAGCCACACCACAGGAGGGTGTCCTCTTCCCCCACGGCCAGCCCCCAAAGCAGGTTATAAGGTCTAGGAAGGGTGGCCTGAGCTACTCCCCCAACAGGTCCTGAGTGCTTCGTGGGAGAAGCTGTTTCCAGGGTTGGAATAAAGGTCCTGCCCTCACTAGACGCCGTGGAGCCCCGGATCCCGGGGGGCGCACATCACCCCAGCCCCTCGCCTCCCCAGAGCACGCACAGAGCTCACAGTCTTGTCATTCTTCCTAACTGCTCCAAGGCTCCCATCTTCCTCAAACCCAGCATCAAAACATTCAGGTTTATCTATTTTCAGAAATCTTCTGCCACAAAAAAAGAAACCATGTTGCTCACTTCTCTTCCCTTACCCTGTCTTTTATTAACTTTCACTCTGATAGCTCATGCCTGCACCACACAGCGGCCGCGTTCGCTGAGCGCAGTCGCTCTATGAACAGCTCATCCGGTTCCTTCTTTCTGAGCCTTCCATTCCCCTCTTCCTCCACTGTCTTTCTCACTCGGTCCTCCTCCCATTTGCGAAAGATGTGCAGGCACCCCAGCTGTGTACCTGGGGCAGACAGGGAAGGGCATCTTCCTTCCTCTGTGCTGCCATCTGCTACCCCCACATCAAGGCTACTCTCTAATTTAACTTCCCCTTAAACAACGACTGAAGATGATCTGTAATTACTCAAAGAATGTGACCATCCTGGGAGCACCTGCTCCAAGAGGTGCTTGGGACATGTTGTTCCTGATGATTGAAGAACCATCCTAATAGATTCTTCTATAACTCAGATATCAAGAGAAGACTGATGAGAGAAACACGATGTACTAGACACTGCATGGACCAGACAGAGCTTCCCGGATGGTAGGAGACAAGAACACTGTGTGTGCAGGTAAAATAAGCTTCGCCCATTGAAATATGGGGCACAGCTAAAGAGACATGATGTAGCCACAAAGAATTCGCAAGGACAAGTTGGCATTCGGGAAAAAGAAATGGAAGCAATTGTTGGGAGGGATGCTTTCCCGCTGAGCAGTGGAGAGGGATTACAGCTCAGGCATGTCTGGCCATTACACTTACCATCAGGAACAGAAGAAATCAGAATACATTTCTACAGCACTGCTCATTGGTCATCCCAACTTGCAGAACTCCTTTACAAAGGAATGAATTATAGACCTTATTAGGAAAGCAGCATAGGTGGGCCTCAAACGTGCCTGTTGGGGTCTTAAGTCCTGACAAGTGGTAACAGGAGGGTCTTTGGGTACTCTAATATCACAAAGAAGACACAGAATTCCTCTCTGATCATGTCTACTTTGATTGATTAAGAGAAGATGAAGCCCTGAGCTGACATGGTCTTCTTGGTCAGACCTCAGCTTCAGCCAATCCTCTCTCTAATTAATAGGCCAGCACCTGGTGACTAGGGCGCTGGAGAACCAGTGTCTGGGCAGAAACAAGTAATGTGTGGAAATGACAGGAACAAGGAGAATACTCTTGCTTTCTGAGGTCTTAATGTGTCTTTTTCACTAGGTAGAGGATTATCTAGAGGGCTGCTTAGTTATCCACCAGATAAATCTGTCTACTAGCATTGCACAAAAGGGAAGTGAGAGCTGGCTGCAGCGGGAACGCCCACAGTGCAAGCTCCGGGGAAGCAGAGCAGGAGGCTGGCTCCTTCTAACCAGTCTAGCAGCACAGCAGGTTTGGTGCCAGGCTGGACTTCTACATGGCAAGATCCTGTGTCAAAAAGTCAGAATAAACAGATAAATAGATAAATAAATAAAATTTAAATGTAAATAAACATTAGATTGGGTAGAATTGTACTTCCTTTGTTTTCAGTCATAGGACAAGAAAGAAGTTGCGTACATTTACCTCATATAAGAAGGATTTATTTTCCTATAATACAAAATAAAAAGCTTGATTTTTCTTCTACATAACTGACACCATCTCACAGAGATAGATTTCCATTTGGGCTACAAACAGAGCTGTTGACACAGACTTGTGGCACTTAAGGTGTTCACTATGTCTTGAGGGGTGAAGTGACAAGGCACGGGAATCAGCAAAGTGAAATGAGAATTGTGATTCTTGTGACACGGCTGGGGGCTTTCTGTTGGTGGGATCCACAGAACAGCCAGCCTCGGCCTTTGAGAGAGACCAGAGTCTTGCAAGCAAAGGAGCCGAGTCAGACCTCTCCCTGCTGAGTTCCAGGGTCAGAGCAGCAGTGTGCAGCACTCTGAGAATGCTCTCAGGTGCGCATGTTTCTGGGGATCAAAACCCCCAGAAATCGCTGGCAAGAGGAATTGCCCAGTTCACTGAATCCCTGATAGAATCCCTACCACCAAATCACTGACACCACCATGGCAAGCAGGTCTCAAAGGAAAAGCCTTCATGAGGCAGGTGTCCGTGGAGGATTAGGGTTTGTTTTCCTTCAATCTGCATCAGCGTTTCTGTGTTGTATATCACCTATTGCTCTGAATTTGTGTTTTCAATTAGGCACACACAGAGCCTGTACTGACCCTTGTAAACGCACATGATAGATACCCAAATACTGTATCTCACTCACCCTGGAGGTCCTTGATGGACCACCTGAGCAGCCCGAGTACCAGCGATGGATTCCAGTAGTGCTGGTATTGCAGGAAAAGACAATATGGCAAAGCAAAGCAAAAAGTCCAAAACTCCTTACCAAGAGCTGTTTCTTACACTCCACACTTCATGTGTTTCCCTCCCCTTTCTCTAGGTCATGGAAAGGAGTGAACCCTTTTAGAGCTTGGTGGAG
The DNA here is from genome assembly GCA_004027165.1 of Ctenomys sociabilis. Classification (NCBI taxonomy): domain Eukaryota; kingdom Metazoa; phylum Chordata; class Mammalia; order Rodentia; family Ctenomyidae; genus Ctenomys; species Ctenomys sociabilis. The sequence continues at coordinate 32,478 of PVKA01017300.1, read as the reverse complement.
CTAAGACAGCTATGATATTTTAGAAGGATGGAGCTTGTTTTGCATAGGAGCCCAGGGAGTGAAAGCAAACCCGTCTAAGAGCCCAGCCCACTCTGCAGCTACAAAGCAGGAAGAGCCCAGCTCAGTCTCCCCTGTGAGATGGGCTGAGGAGGGCCAGGTTGGGAGGTGTTTCTAAGAAGGTCAGGATGGTAGTCACGATTGGTTAGGCACCAAAGGAAGGAAGTGGAAAGACTAAAACACACTGCCTCACTCTTTTTTTTTTTTTTTTTTTGTCTTTTTGAGACAGGGTCTCACTATGCAGTTCAGGGTAGCCTCGAGCTCACTCAATCCTCCTGCCTCAGCCTCCCGAGTGCTGGGATTACAGGCTCTTGGAGCTATGGAAATGAACTTTGAAATTGCCACAAGGAATATGGCTTGAAAGATGCAATTCTGAGGGCTGGGGAGATAGTGCAGCAGTCTGAGCACCTGCCTGGCAAGTGCAAGGACCCAGGTTCTGTCGCTGGTACCACAGCTTCTCTTCCTGGTACCACAGGCTCTGCTGCTCTGCTGGCCACCGAGACCAGGCATAGTGGCTGGTGCCTACAAACCCAGCCCCAGGAAGGCTGACACAGGAGGATCAGCACAGGTCTGAGCTGTGTAGCAAGACCCTGCACCAAATAAATAAATAAATAAATAAATAAATAAATAAATAAATAAATTTTTAAAAATGATACAATGGGGGGGTTTCAGAATAGCTGATGTCAATGTGTTTTAAATGTTCTGTTAACTTTCTTCATCAGAGATTTTTATAAAGGTAAATTATTTTACAAATTGAAATTTCAAAAGTAACTATATATTTTCCATAAATATCTCTCTAGTGGGACTATGAATTTCCCAAGTTGGGTCTGAATTAATAATATTTAAATGCAAATTGCATATCCCTCTTATTTCCAAATTAACAAGCCAAATTCTAACCTAGTGAGACAGATAATGTAAAATCATAATCATTCATCCTGCACCTGTGAGACAAGTGAAAACACACACCATTTAATTGCATGAACTGTAAGCCCGGGCGTGGGCCTCCACCTAGTTATTAAGCAATGTCTTCATTACCCATTGTCACTTGGTAAATCACCCTGGAACTTCCCAAATGAAAACAACAGCTTTTTTTTCTCACATTTTTAAAGGGGATTATGCTTTATTATTATTGTTGTTGTTATTATTGTTTTGTGGCTGGCTCAGCCTGCCCTGGGGGTGGGGCTGGCATGGCACGTGGTGTTGGGGATTGAACCGTGGTCCCTGTGTTTTGCCTAAGCAGGTATTTAGACCACTGAGCCATCTCCCTGACCCTTTTCTCACACCTTTTGTTGTTCAGGGGTCTGAGTCCAGCTGAGCCAGGCCTCCAGCTCACTAGCTCCTCCACAGAGAACTGCCTGAGGTGCAAGTCACTGACTGGTCACATCTTAATTTCTCCAGGGACACTGTGTCCTGTCTATTACATTCCATTAATTAGAAACAGGTGAATATGTCCAGTAAATACTCAGGGAGGGATTACACATGGGTAAGAGTACCAGGGAGCGAAACCAGGCAGTGACCTAGAAGCTGCTGACCGACACGTATTCTCCATAAATTGCATTCTCTGAGAAATGTGTTCAGCACAGTGGTTAAATCCAGAGCCGATCTTGCCTTGTGTCATTCTTTTCTCACTGAATAACATACCAAATCAACAGGTGGTATAATACATCAAGTGGATCTAGCTTGTATGGAACTAATTATATTTTATGCAATCGATGATGAGGAATAACACTAGTTTGCTTAACAATGGAACTCATGCTCATGAAGCCCCACTCTAAAGCAGAGAAATAGGTTATACCTGCTTATTTGATGTTTAAAAAATACTTCCACGTAGCCCATTTTATCTTTATATAAATTATAATGGAAAATTACACTACTTTTCCAAATTACATTAATGGATATACACATCATTTTTGAATAAGATAAAATACTGATACATTTGTGTTCAAAATTAAGAACTTCCATAATCTGAGAGCCATAATTTCAATTTAATAAAGGAGGGTCAAATCCATCTATTCTTTCTGTCTGTGTTGGTATCTGCTTTACTGACCCAATGCATACATTATAGTAGCCAAACTACAAAAGAAGTGAAACATATGTATTTATTTGCAATGCTCAGGAATGAACTCAGGGCTTCATGTATGCTAGGTGAACTGTAGTTTTTCCACGAACATATTTCTGAGATATGCACTACAAAGTAAAAATTACAAATCTCCTATGAAATATTCCCAAATGAACAAAATTCTTCTTTTGAAAGATGTGTGTGGTACAGGAGCTCACTGCACAGCTTGGACTCACAGTGGGCCTCCTGTTTGCTGCTTCTGTAGCCCTGGGATTGGAGGGGTGCGCCATGGTGGCCGGTCTCGGTGGCCAGCTCAGCGTGTCCAGGAGTGGGGCCAGGGCAGCACGTGGTGCACAGGACCCCAGTCCCTGTGCCTGCATAAGCAGGCACGTAGTCTGTTGAGCTGTCTCGCTGGCTCTCAAGGTTCCTTTTTCTTTTCTGAGTAAGTCCTGTTTTCCTACATGACTTTTATAAATTATTTGAATTTTCTTACAAATTAACTTTTTAAATTGTGATTTGGATATATATATATATATATATATATATATATATATATATATGGATATATGGATATATATATATATCCATATGCGTATATTTTTAACTTACTACTTTAAATTTGCTACATTATTCTCCCTTTCATGTCTGATAATTGTTTTCAGCACTATGGTTAGGAACACCTCACATTTGCGAGGCATACATCTTTCCATGAAAACTCCTCACTACTAACACAGCTAGGATTTTGGTTAGCAAGCGCCATGCAGCTCTAAGTCACATAATGGGCTGTTATTCTTCGCTTTGCCTCAGTCTCCATGTTCCTTACTACCTCTGGCAATTTCCTCCGAAACCTTAGCTGTCCATAAGGAAAGCATCCTGTTCCTTCCCTAGTGGAGATTTTACAGTTTTAAGACATCCACAATCCAAGAGGAGCCATTTGCACTGTCTAAATTTGGATCCCTGCTGTCAGGTTCTCATTAGTGGCTTCAGAAAATGGCTACTTGAAGTCACTTATCCTACTGACAAAACTGGCTCAGAGAGCCAGTGCCCGGAAGGTGTCACATCTTACCCTACTTCAGGCTCTTTCCCTCTCCAGGTTCCTAATGTGTGCCCTGACTCCCACCCGCGCCAGACCTAGCAGTTCTGGAGACTTCTTCAGCTCACCAGAGAGTCTGCAGATCCTCAGCAAGAGTGTGTGGGCATGATTCAGAACCATAAACAACTCATCAGGGTGATTTTGAAAGAGTCAGCAACTGCTGAGAATTTAGTAAGCAGCACAGAGGCATGGACACTGGCTATGAGGATTACGCGCACAGGCCTCGGGCTATCATCCTGAAGGGGCTTCCAGTTGATGCTATGTTTTTTTATTTATTATGAGCTCCCTATTGTTGATCTTGCTCATTTGATAACCAAGGAAAAATTGGTCAAATGCAGCCAAGTGTTTCCCTTTTCTATGATGATTTATGAATCGGAACAGTTCTCATAGGATGCTGAAAAATGTGACATGGCTGTCACGGTGTCCATCTCAGGTCACACGGATGACTTTTGTCCATCAGTCACTTCTGTGGTTTTGAAGATAGTTTGTAGAAAAGGAAGAGTCAGTCATGATCTAAATTCCTTTTTCAGAGTTTTTTGAGAGGTCCAGAAGGAATGTCAATTTCTGCCTGCCTGAAAGCACGGTTTGACCTTCTTCTGTGCATCTTCTGCCTAACCGGATCACTGTACTAATCAGAACAAATTTCAGTGAACACATATGACTTGGGATTTGCTTGGGAAGAAGACATAAGAAGCGAATCTGAGGTGGTGGCCCGAATGTTCCCAGGGCTTTGCTGGAGTTGCCCGATATCTCTCTGGCCCTTGTTTTCTATTCTGCTGCTTTCCTGGATGTTCACCACTGTCACCCTTGCAATAAGGGAACAACTGAGGTCATGGGAGAGTGAAGGGATCAGTCGTATAGGATCCGGAGAGAAAAAGAATGCTGCGTCTTCCTAACGTGTTCACCAATGGGGGCTGCTCAGTGCAACAGCTTGCTTTTTTAAAACCAACTATTTAAGAGACATGAGGCGCTGGGGTTTTAAAATTTGAATAATGATGGTGTTTTTGCCTGATCCTATTAAACTACAAGTTTGTCAAATGTCAGCTGTGTAGGATAAGAGTTTAAGAAACATGGTAGAAAATAGCCATTACCTTTTTTATATAATTCAAATAGTATTTTCACAGTACATTGAACTTCATCCCTGGATTTAAATATTCAGCTAATCTTTTCCTGCTACGTAAAACTCCCTGCTGCCCCAGAGTAAGGCGATCAGAGAAAGCCAGGAAATGGCGCTGACCGGGCTCAAGGAGAGGGGCTGGCTCCTCTCCTCCTCTGGCATCTATCTATTTGCTTACTTGGGACATTTAAAAATTACTTGTCAACTCAGACTCCCAATGTCTGTGTCAACTCCACTGAGAGCAAAGCTCTCTCCAGCTCTGTCGACTTTCTCCTTCTTTATTGCAAAACAGTCATTTACACGTTGCTTCCTCCAGGCTCTGAGGAAGAAAGGGCTCCACACTTTTTAAAAATTTTCTTTCAGCATAGCTGCAATTAAGCAACTATATTTTTATTTTTAAAATTTTTTTGAGTTTATTTTTATTCATTAATTTTATTGAGAACAAATAGCAATGAGAGACTTTCAAAACTGATTAGTAGTTAATTGGTAGGATTCTCAACCTGACTAAATATATATGCTGATATCTGTGAACTAAGCAATTGCACTGAAGACAGCAGTGTGCAATAGTACAGTCATGCTTGCAATGCCTGTCATTCTGGTCTTCTAAATATGTGCTACCTGTCTTGACATGCCAATTACTGCCATAGTGTCTCTCAGTAAATGTTTAAAAAAAGGGTAAAAAATGAAAACAAGAGACAAAGAAACAAATGTTATAGGACTATTCTGCTACTTTGCTGTATGTGAGTAGATTTCTAAATTTCTGTGTAAAAATATGTAATGGGCTCCACACCTTCTGACAGGAAATCTACAGAGAAGTGGGCCACTTCTCCTCCCGAGTGATTCGCGTGGGCGGCGGCCAGCGCTGCCCACCTCTAGGCCCTCAAGTCTGCCTGCAGCCCTCTAAGTCTTGACTCCCTGCGCTGCGAACTTTCACCTCTTTGCTGCCCCCAGCCTCCCTACCGGTCCTCCACTTCTTCTCTTCTACCCCACTCATGACTTGCGGCTGACTTCCACAGGCTAATGAAGATCACTCCATCCTTACAAGCCTGTGCCACCACACCCTGTCTCAATCACCATCTCATTGCACCTCTGGGGCGGGGCAGGCAGGGCATGTGGGGCATCGAATGCCCAGACCCTGCACTGTCTGCTGAGCTATTTGGCCTTGCCCTATGCTTAACTTTTTTGATATTTTATATTATGTAATTATTTTCTATTATTCTACTCTGATGCATAGTAATGTTCCTTATGCCAATGTTATACAACATGTAAAGATCTACATCTTTGCATGGGCTGGGGCCCTGTGCAGGTTCACTGGTAGACATTTGACAGCAGCCCACATTATCCATTTGGGGGTCTCATGCATACAAGGTACTGCTATGGATGGATATAAAGAGGAATAAGATAAAACCTCCATGCCTAAGAGACCTGCAATATAAGGGGAAGTATGAGATATATACCCAAATAGCTCCAACACAAGAGTTACAGTGGTAATTCCCATAGGAACACTATAAATAGAAATGAAATGCCATGGGAGGTTTTGAAATAATGAGGCGCTTGGTGCAGCAGAAACAAGCAAGAGAAGCATCCTGGGAAGCGTGGAACTGGAGCAGATCCTGTGTAATTGGAACCATCCTAGCAGAAGGGGCAGCAGTCCAACTAGAGGGAACTGATGAAAAGAGGCAGAGGAAATTGCAGCGGGCGTGTGACCCCATTCCTTCCTCTCAAGAGACACAGAACTCAGCACAGGGATGCTGAAGTGGGGGGCAACTAGATGCTTGAGAAGCACCCAGCTCTCTCTCTGGGGCAGAGGTTTTCTGGGGAGTGAGTCTGTGTCCTGCTTTCCTAGGCTCGTCACTGCTGACTGCCAGCTGCTGTGCCGTGTGCTACTCTTCTCGGAGTGAGGAGGAGCAGGAAGCACCGTCCCCCGGGCTTCTAAGGCTTCCCTGGTAAGGGCGGGACTGGCAGCTCTGTGTGATGTCCAACTTGTCATCATCAGCACGTGTGTTCCATCCCAGGATGGCCTTTAAGACCAGCCTTAAGTCTCACAGCAAGTGACACAGTGGCTAAGGAAGCAATGACTGAGGACTTGCGGTCCCAGCATCCGCTTCTGTGCTTTCAGCAGCGTATGCAACAATTTTACTTAATAAGGCCCAGCCTAGGCTTAGAAAGCACAAGTGAAGTAAAGGCAATGCATGGCAGGATAGAAATGGCTGCTGGCCAGTGACGTCCCTGGAGTGGACAAAACTTCCAAGCCTTCCCATTGTGATTCCAGAATCCTTGGTGTGCACATCCTTGCCTGGCCCCTCCTGCACAAGCAGGGTCCACCTGATTAAGCTATATGACAAAAGGTGGTGAGAGGGGGCAGAGAGAAACACTTCAGTGGGCCCGTGGGCCCCCGTAGCAGCCTTTCAGGGTGGACAGAAGCAGAGCCCCAGGCACAGGCTGCTGAAGGTGATGGTGAATTGGACAGCTGAGGAGTGAGACACCAAGCGTCCACGTCTGGGTCACTGAGTTTGGGTAAGTTGTTGTGCACCAACAGCAGCTAATTCTCCTTTGAAGGAAAGATGCTAAAAAGTTAAAATTTACTACTGATATAATAACAGGGTGTATATGGTAGAATATTGTTGACTGTTAACCAGAAACACGCCTTCACTATCTTCTCAGATTTTCCACATGGAATGAGAGGATGTCCAAGAAGTTATGCACTGTCACCTGGAGCAGTGACTGCCTTGTCCAAAGCACTTCTGACTCTCTGGAATCATGGCTTTGCCCTAGAGGTGAGTGGCCTGTGGAGGGCAGGGGTTGCACAGAGGTAGGATGGGCTTGTGACATTTCCACTTCCTTTTGCCTCTTCCGTGAAAGTAGCTGAGTCTGTGCTGGCAACCCTGGGCATGTGCGGATGACTGGAATGCAGCCTCCTGGATTTGCAGGTTCTAATCTGACTGGGAGCCACGGGGAGGGTGAGAAGAGCCTCGGCTTGTTTTGTTTAGTGTTATTTATTCAGGGAGAAAACAAAGTGTTTATTGCTTGAAAAGATCATAATGCAAATGAAAAGCCTATGAGCATCTGGGACAGGGTTCAAAGGTGGGATATAGCAACAATTGACAGGCAGAGAGACAATCTGTGGAGAATGGTTCTCTGGAAAACAGGCATCCAGAAGCACCACCCATGCACACTGGTTACTTCAAAGTCCTGGAGAGGAGCACACATTCAGAAAAGACCAAAGGTTCTTAAAGATTCACCTCTGATTGTCTGCAGGCTCAGTTCAAGCCGGAAGTGCATACTAAGGCAGAGTTGGGGAGATCTGGGCAGGTGCTGAAGGGTGTGCTCACACAGAGCCGGAAGGCAGAATGGGAGAAGGGTTTCTTTCCTTGAAAAAGCAGCTCAAAGCCTTTCAACACATCTCTTCCAGAACATTAGTTGTACAGAAGCTAAGTGAGTAGGGACTTCCCTAACTATGCACAACAAAGCATCCGGCTTTCTCAACAGTGGTTTGGAAGGATACACTTCGTACTTTTGTAGGTAAATGGTTGCAATTTGAGACCACACACATAAGTTAAGTAAGTCAGACTCAGATGTATAAGCATCTTATTATGTCCCTGATGTGAGAAACTGAAAGAGTAAATAAGGCCCAAAGCGGCAATAAATATTGTGAAATGGGAAGAAATTGTTGAAGAGGACAGAAGAAGTAGGAGGCAGGAAATAGGAAAGGAAGGAAGGGAAAGGGGGAAAATTACAGAAAAACTATGTTACCAGTTTTCTTTTAGTTCATTAGAAAGAAAAGTTTGTAAGTAATCGATGATATAGAGTATGCCTAAGGATAGTCACCTGGAGAGAAAAATTTCACAGAGAGCAAACTGGTCAATCAATGGTCATAATTCATCCAGATGGCTGACACTGACAAAAGATCTACAAGGTGCTGTACATGGTTCAAAGGTAAGTCTTGAGGGGATTTGACTGACCCTGTCAGAAAGAAAAGTTAAATTTTTAGCTTTCACTTGGTCTTAATCATCCACCAGAAAATTATCACCATGAGGTATAAAAAGTAGTGCAACATTGATATGCTGAGTTGTAAAGGGCTCAAGTAAACTTCTGACAATTGCCAGTTCTGCTGATAACCCACTAGTATTATGGACAATTGGACTATATTGGGTTATTTTGATGAATTCAAGTACCTACAGTCTTTAGACTGGTTTCAAGTATGAAAAGGTTCTTTAAAGACTTCTCCAAATATAGCTTCTCTAACAGCGGTGGAACACCCATCTCTGAAAAAACAAAATGAAAAATGGGGTTACACTGGGAGCTACAAAGCTAGGAAATCAACCAAATGTATGTAGGTGGAACTTGGCCCAGTGCCTGAAGCAAACAAGCTACCTCACTCCTGAGATGAACGTCCTGTCTCGTTAAGGTTTGTTTATCAGTTGCTAAGCAAACTAGTGTCATGCATTACCAGCTTCACAAAAGCATAAATAAAGGACAGTTTTGTTGTGAAAAGAAGGGGGAAGGAAAAAAATGTATGTGTACACACAAGAGAATTAGGATAAATGTACAGCTACTTTCTCTTAGTTCACTGAGATTGAAAGTTTGTACTAATATTGTTTAGACAAGATATCAAGACTTGAATGTTGATCTAAGCAATCTTCTGAAATTCATTCACATCGGGCAAGATCATTCATAATGATGTTTCCAGGCCTGGGTTCTTGTGGGCATACAGAGACTTTGACGTGCTTTATGCTGACCTTCTAGGTCCTTCAGTATGGTGCTAGATAATCAAATTCCAAGTGTCTAATCACACTCAGCAGAACACAAATCTTAGCCTGGGCTGGATTGTGTGTGATCTGAAAACACTTCCTAGGCACATACAAAAGACAGCATTTGTGCTCTTCCTGAGCTATGCTTTGAAGTAAAAATAAGGAGAAGCTCACCAGGTAAGCAAGGAGCCAGTGTAAAAGCAGTGAGAGACATCAGAAGGCTGCATGGCAGGTGACCACTCAGGCTTCGTGGAGCCATGGAGCTGCTGGTGAACACGCGTACATTCTATTTTCTTTCAGCCTGTTGACCTCTAAATTGGCACCTCTTGTCCTCTTTGCTTCCAAGATTTTCCCAAGCCCTGTATCCTGCTCTGGTCTCTGCACAGTTTTTCAACACCTTGTCTAAGATATGTCACAAAGCATGCTGGGTGCCCTGTAGAAAACTAATTTCTGGTCTGTGTCACACTCTCACACATGCCGCTTGCCTACCCACTGAAATATATACCTCATGAAACTCTGCTGTCCTGCAGTTCACTGCCATGCCTCCATGACTTATATCAGTACTGGGCAGAAAAAGTGTCCAGTGAATACTCAGTAAAAAAAGGAAATAAATGATGTCTCCTAAATATTCTAACTTGTGCATTAAAAAAAAAGTCTTTTATGTATTTATTTATTTGGTACCAGGTCCTGTTATACAGCTTGGACTCGTAGTGATTCTTCTGTCTCAGCTTCCCCAGCACTTGGATCACAGGTGAGCACCACCGCACCCTATTTCTATCACCAGCATGGCACGTGGCTGAATGGCATGCAGTACCAGGTATCGAACCTGGTTCCTTGAGCTTGCCAGGTGGGTGCTTATACTGCTGAGCTATATCCCCAGCCCCATAATTTGTGCACTTTTCATTACATAGTGCAAGCACTTCATTATAGGAGTATCACATATATAAACAGACGTGGTACATGTTAAGTAGCTATGCATATACGAACAGGTACATACACATACACTGGGGCACTCAGAGCTTTACTGGTAGTTTAGAGAATGATCAAGCCCTAATTTGATGGCTTGGACATCTGAATATATCGTCACAGTCTGCCAGCCCCCATCTGCAGCCACCCAGCTGAGAGCCATTTGGGGATAAAACAAGTTATTTCCTGGATGAATTCATCGCCAGCACTCCACTAGAATAGCTTGGAATAGAGATGTTTCAGTGACTAAAAGAACATTAAAAATATGGTCATTCACGTGAGTCATGAAGTGTGGATGAGCGAACAGTGACGGCGGAGTGAACTGAAAGGCGGGCCACTTCCTGGGCCAGCAGTCACAGTGAGAGTCCAGGTGCCTGGGGACGTGTCCACTTGTTAAGGACATTCAGGACCATGAGGTGGCAAGTTACAGGACGTGGACACAGCCATGCTCTGATACAATAGTGGCAAAATTATACCCTATTCCCTCGGGGCTCGGGCTTCTTGGATTCTTGGTAGAACCACATTGTTAAGCTTTAGAGTTCCCTAAGTCTCCTTCTCTCAACAATTCCACACCCCATCCTCCCAAAGGAAACAATTACATTTTGCCAAAATATATGTTTTGCTATAAATTTGGCTCAGTGAGTTGGATGATTTTATGTTATGAAATGTTTTTCTTCTTTATGTATTTGGTACAGGGTCTCACTATGGAGCTTGGGTTTATAGTGATCCTCCTGTGTTCAGCCTTCCCAGTGCAGAGATTATGGGCATGTGCCACTATGCCAGGCCTCAGAGGCCAGTTCAGTGCACCCAGAGGTGATGAAATTTCTTTTAATGATTTTAGTAACCCAGGTAATTTCCTCCTCCAGTACAAAATAGGACAAACAGAGATGGGTGCCCATAGCCACCAGTATTGCACTTTGAAGTGAATTCACTGAAATGTATGAAGAATGCGATCCCATGGTGTGCCATTAGGGGTACTTGTATGGATTTATGGAGATACCCACTGCGTGCAGCAGGCTGCCTTGGATTTCTCAATTTATAGTCACATTTGCTAGGCATCAAATAAAAGGAAACGTAGAGCCATCCTTAGCTGAAACATTTGGAAAGCAGTTATTAATTGAAGGTTTAGAGGATCCCGGAGTCTTCACATAAAACTGTGAGGCAAATTTCAGAGACAAAGGCTTTTGATTGCTCTTCTTTGGGTGAAACTCGCTCTTAATTATCCACATTGTACCTCTGTCATTTGTCTCTCCTTGGGCAGATTATCTAGTTTGTCATATTTTATAGTTTGATTATGTTTAATAACTGCCTCAAATATAAAATCAAATATGCAAAATTCTCATCCCAAATGTATTGCTTTATTCTGGAAGCCAATTCTTTTCCCATTAGCTATATTGAGATAAACAACAAATGAAAAATTATGTTCTGATTTAATATAGTTCTGGTTCATGGATCTCAGCACTGCATGATACTAGGAAATAGATTCCTCTTTTCTGAGGTTCAAGCTGAGACAGGGTGACCTCAGTATACAGCCAAACCAAGAGATCTAAAATCATTCACTTGTTGAGGTTTCTGCAAGTTACTTTTTTTGTTTTGGCAGAACCAGGGATTGAACTCAGGCCCTTGAGCTTGCCAGGCAAGCACTTATTCTACTGAGCTATCTCCCTGGCTCCCTAAAACTCATGAAAAGTTAGGAACATGCTTGCCAAATGAAATGTTTTGTTTATCTCAACTAAGAAGATCAGATTTTTTTTTTTTTTTTACAGCTGGTATGCATTCTAATTTACTTCTTCTAAATAAATTATAGTAATGAAACATTTTAACTCTGTACATAATTCAGTATGAGTGGTAAAATTAATATATGAACTATAAAATTTCACCATAGGTATGCTGCTGTCACTGTAATAATGTGACTGAGAAATTTTTTTATATTATTGTTCGTGAAAGATTTTATACAGACAATGGAAAATATTATTTACTCCATAATAAGCCAAAAGCTGTAGGAAACTTCTGTGTGAGGTTCCATACCCAATGCACAAGTCTTTATTTCCCTAGGATATGACCTGTCTTCCCAGAAGTGGCTAGAAAAGGCTTTAATGAAACTTGCAGCTGTAACACCCTCATGCTAATTTTTTTTTTTTTTTTGGTGCAGGGTCTCACTATGCATGCAGCCCACATTCATAGTGATCTTCCTGCTTTTTGCCTCCCACGTGCTGGGATTACAGGCGCGCGCCACCACGCCCGGATTGCATTGCTGGCTCAGCGCACCCGAAGGCGGGGCCGGCGCGGCTTGGGGAGCCAAGGATCGAACGCTGGTCCCTGCGCTTACCTAAGCAAGCGCTTAGTCCGCTGAGCTATACCGCCGGCCCTACCCCCCTCATACTAATTAACACTGACTTGTCCTCCTTTGGGCTGGAGGTTCTAAGCAGGTTTTAGTGTATTGTCTTTATTTTATTTTATTGTTTTGTTTCATTAATTGTATTATGTAGATTTCTTTTTTTTTTTTTTTTTT
>PVKA01017300.1:0-19823 GCA_004027165.1 Ctenomys sociabilis | reverse complement strand
TGGATGCCACTTGAAGATATACTTGTAAGTGAAATAAACCAGACCCACAAGTGTGTTGTCTTTAGAAACTTAACACTGCAGAGCTGGTCTTCAGGATTGGGGCTGTGGCGGTGCAGGGCTGTTATCCTGGCATGATGGGAGGTTGACACAGGAAGGCCACGAAGTGTGAAGTGTGGGCCAGCTCAGCCTGGGAACCAAGAGACTCAAGAAAAAGCCTGCCCAGAGGTGAAAAATGGAGGAGGGCTGGGCCAGTAGCCCCCGTGAAAACCAGGCATTCAAAGAAGTTCTTAGAATGGAGCCCAGAAGCGCACATTTCTAGGAAGCTCTGTGGCTGTTTTGCATCCCAAGAATCTAGGACACCAGAACGAAATCAATGCCATATTTTCTGCACAAAGCCTCTTGTAGGAAAGGCAACTTTGTTTCAGAGGCCTCATTATTTTACACTGCAACAAACATAGATATTTTGTGGCACAGGAAGTGAGTTTAGCGCACAGTTTAGAGAAAGCAAGAGAGGATTGAGGCTTATTTTAGAGCTTGCTAGCTACGCTCATAGCTCTCACGGCCGTTGGGCTTCCTGGAGCTGCAAGGAGAGCGCAGAGTCGGCGATCTCGTGTACCTGAGAGGGCTCAGAAACTCACAAAGTAGCTCCTAATTTCTCTCCAAGTTGACGTGGGCAGGATCTGTCCAGTCAGAGGTTTGATAAGGAGGGGAAGAGAGGGACAAAAAAGAAATAAAATACTGCAGTGTGAGCTGCTGGGAACCAAGTGATCTCTGCCATTGTTCCTCAGCTCTGATGCTTCTTATCTCTTGTCATCTTTCTAAAGTGTAGGATAAGACTGGGCATGGTGGTGTGTGCCTGTAATCCCAGAGCTTGGGAAGGAAGGCACGAGGATCGCCATCAGCTCGAGGCTACCCTGGACTATATAGCTAGAACCTGTCTCAAACCAAACCAAACAAAACAAAACAATGCAAAACAAAACAACTAACCCAAACACAATCGCCCCCAGGGGAGCCCGTTTTCTGTGAGTGCATTCTGGCCAGCCTGGACCTTCCCTGGGGCTCCACGGTGTTGGACACGCAGTCTATGCTGACATGCTTATCAGGCCCTGGATGCAGAGCACTGGAGAAGCAATTCAGTAATAAAACAATAAACACAGTCATAAAATGAATAGATAAACTGTCCTAGGAAGTGCTTTCAATTCACAAATGATTGCGGCGTGCCTAACATTCAGGAGCCTTTTGCTATCCAAATTCTAATTTTCCCCCTTCCTTCCTTCCTTCCTTCCTTCCTTCCTTCCTTCCTTCCTTCCTTCCTTCCTTCCTCCCTCCCTCCCTCCCTCCCCCCTCTCTTTCTTTTCTTTCTTCCCTCCTTTCTTTCTTCCTTCCTTCCTTCCTTCCTTCCTTCCTTCCTTCCTTCCTTCCTTCCTTCCTTCCTTCCTTCTCCTTTCTTGCTGGCTCCCTGCCTTCCTTTTTCTTTCTTTTGCCTGTGGAATTTATCGAATCCCTCACTATAAGTGTTATCAGCGCGTGACTGCCGAGCGCAGGGATTACTTCCGGCTGGGGTACGGGTGCACACGTAGACAGCCCTTCGCGGCTCTTCTCCTCTGCCTTGATCTTCTATCTCTTGCCCTCCTCCCCATTCACAAAAGATCTTTCTGTTTCCTGTTTCCTGCCTCTTGTGCGCTGCATCATCTCAGTAAGTCCACGATGTTGTGCTCCTGTCACCTCCATCCTGAACGGGTGCAACCCACAGCTATGATATTCCAAGCCCCCATCTGAAGCAGGAAAGCTGGTCCCAAGAGTGAAGGTGAAGCCCTGGCCGGGGTCGCCTTGCCACCTGCCCACCACTTCTGCCCTCTGCTCTTGGAATCCTTGCTCCCGAGGCAGGCAGAGCACCCCCAGGGCAGGGCCAAGGCGGGCGTCTCTCAGGTCTTCCCAGGCCCTGGCACCCTCTTCTGGGCACAGCGCCCTGGAACAGGGGGCCTGCACCTGCTATGGCCCTCCATGCGCTGTGACAGGTGCGGGAGGCAGACCCCGCACCTGTGCAGTGAGCTCAAGGCTGAGCCCTAAAAGCGGAAGGTGGAGGAGAGGAAGCGGAGGCTGCAGGAGGAGGAGGCTGAGGCTGGAAGAGGAGGCAGAGGCTGGAGGAGGAGGTGAAGGCTGGCCGAGGAGAAGGTGGAGGCCAGAGCAAGGCCAAGGACGTGCAGAGGAGTGGAGGAGCGGCGAGGGCAGATGAGCGGTGAGGAGGACATGGAAGCTAGACCTGCAGGAGCTCCGCCAGGCCGTGAAGAACAACAAACCCGCGCCATCTCTAGGACGTGGATGCTCCGTGAGACTGTAAGGTCTGGTGAAATAAATCGGACATGCAAGCTTGACCATCGCAGGCCTCCTCTTACGCGGGAATCACAAGGCACAAGAGGCAGAGCAAGACAAAAGCTAGATGACAAGAAACAAGGAGAAAAATGGTGGGACCGGGAGGGAAGCGAGGTTGAGGGACACTGGAGGTTTGCAGCAGGAGGAAAGAACGGGCCGCGCTTGCACTAGCTCCTCAGCAGGGACGAAATCGTTAGCTTCCGCGAGTGTGTGCATAGAAGATTATAAATAAATAAAGGGAAAACAGGGAGGTAGACAACCGCTGCGTGTTTTCAAGGGGCAAACGCCAAACTGCTCTAAACTAAATTACTGACTTTTAAAAGTAACATCTTACTAAATTTCCAAAACCTTATGGACATGCATTATACATGCATGGGTCAAGATCTGATATTTATTTAGAAGTAGTTAGTACCGGGTCTCACTACATAGATCGGACTTGTAGTGATCCTCCTGTTTTCAGCTTCCCAAGCGCTGGGATTACAGGCGCGCGCCACCATGCCCAGTCTCTATCACTGTCTCAGCGCGCCCCGAGGGCTGGGCCGGCGTGGAGTGTGGTGCAGTGGATCAAACCCCGGTCCCTGCGCTTTGCTTAAGCAGGAGTGCTAGTCCGCTGAGCTCTCCAGCTGTCCCTAAAATCTGATTTTTAAAGGAAACGTTGTCTTCAGAGTTTCTCCAAAGCCTAGAAAGTACTGGTTGTGTCTGCCAGGTAGCTCCCGAGAGACAGGTGTTTCCTGGACTCCTCTGAGATGGGCACACACAGAAGACTGGAAGAAAACGCCAGCCACAGCGCATGCTGAGAAGTGCTCCGCCAGACACACGAGAATTGACAGCGTTTTCCCCAAATCAAGCATCTCCAGTCTGACTTTATTTCTCATTGGATGTATATTACCTTCTCTAACTTAATAAGAATTAATAAAAGTAATAAAAATGCATACCATTGAGTTAATAAACACTATGCCAACTGCACTTTTTGTGCCACAAAAAGCAGAATGTTTGCAATGCACCCAACAGCATTGTCAGCTATCCAAGAACCGGCTGGGAGGTAGTGCAGTGGCGTCAAGGGACCGTTACGTCGAAATCTATTCATACACGAACATATGAATACAAATTTTATTTAAAAAGTCCAGAAAAAATTTAATAGTGGTTAGTTGCCATTGAGCACAGGAGAGTACAGGAGGGCTGTCTGGGTTGTGAATAAGGCCTATTTTTGGATATTATTTAAATATTTATCATGTACATAAATGCATTTATTTTCACAATTAAAATACTTTTAAGATCAATATTTAGAAAAGAGAAATAGTTACATCGAAATTTGTCCATGGGTTGCCTTTTGTGAGACTAAGCCTTTAAGGAGATTTTAGCAAATGTTCACCCCAGAAGCTGACATCTATGAAGAACGGGGCCCCGGATATCTGGGTTCAAGCCAGTTTCTATAGCTAACTTGGGAACACACATCACAGAGCTGAAGCCACAGTGCTGAAGCCACCCACCTTTCTGATCACAGGAGTCCTGGTCATCTCACTTCACATTCAAAATCTTTATGAACAGAATATAAGGCTCGGAGATGAGCAAGACATAATTTCAGAGTGGGAAGAGCTGGTGAGACAGTATTGTGACAGAAAATGTTTGCACATTGAGTAATTACATCAGGCTGGCGCTGGGCATCATGGGAGCCGGGGGGACCACCACACAGCGACTTGGACAGAGTCATTTCAAGTTACTCTCAGACTAATGAGACCACGACAGAGTTCCAACTAGTGCAAAAGTATTTGTCATTACTCGGAACCACGTAGATCGGATTTGGTTGGGTTCTTTTCCCCCACGATTAATAGAGTGGTAACAGACAGCACCAGTGCCTCCGCACGGCCTTATTTCTCAATTTACCAGAGAAAAATCCCTGAGATCTTAGTCATTTTTACCTGCATCTCACTTTTTTGTCTAGATTGATAAATACCTGAAGTTACTTCTTTCTTTAAAATTAGAGAGACTATCTGGCCTCAGAACATCAAAATAAGAGGACAGGACAGTCTCTTTCCTTTTAACAGAAGAAGGTAGTAAGCAGAAAATTCCCTGTAGGCTAAGTTTAAAACAATATTTTAGTTCACAGGAAGCCAGAGAAACGTGAAAACCTCAAACCTTGCATGGACAAGAGCCATTTAATGAGAAAGGGAAAAGCCAGGCTGGCACGGTGGCTATGAGGCGAACTTGGGTAGTGCCTCTGCTTCACAGTTGCTCGCAGCAATGACTAGATTTACCTCTATATTGTAACTGACTCCTGAAGCCATTTAACAGGTGCTGACATGCAGGTGAGTCAAAGAGCTACTCCTAAGTAGCTAGAGGCCTGCGGCTGTCCAGGATGCAGTTGTAAGTGTCCATGGCTCTGCACAAGCCAAATAGCCTCATCCTGACTTATGAATGGGAACACACGCTATAGTAAAGGCCCTCTGGTACCCACCTGAACACAGTCAAATGCATCACTCTATTTATGCACCAAAGGCCAGGCAAGTTTAATTCCTCAGTCTGTGCTTATAATTAATAAAAAAAAAAATACAGGCATACATGTTTCTTTTTTATTTTATCTTTTGTTGCAGTTTCATGCTCACAGATTTTTTTTTTCTAAAAACAACACCTATGCAATAACAACTTACATAACTGCAGCAAAATCCTTAAAACCAGGCAGTTAGCACTGGCTGTAATTCTCTTAATTGCTGGGGTTTTTTTTTGTTTTGTTTTGTTTTTTCCCATTCCACTTCCTTTCTGTGCTGGAGGCCCCAGTCCAGCAGCTGGTTGCTACAGCATATGATCGTTCGACCTGAGCCAATTTCATTGTTCACATCATCTATACTCTGGACTCGTCTGATAAATGCTGGCCAGACATTCAGTGGACCGTCTTGTTTAAGGTCACTTGATACTTTTTCTGCTAAGTCTGACATGCAACAGGAAGAGCACTAAGTGATGCGGGGTACGATCATGGACACGCCCTGGGGACTGTGTTACGTGTCTGGTGACATCAAGCTGGACCAGGTGTGAGTGTGTGTGTGCTGTCCATCTTCCCAGTCAGGTCACTGTTTCTCTTTCATCATTGTCCACTGTCTCGGGGAGCCGACTGAGCTCATGCGAATAGCCTACTTTTCCTGAAACTTGAACCAACTGATTTTAGAATTCATAACAGAATTTTCCCTGCAGCAAATATCGCGGTGGTGCTGATGAGTCGCAGTATTATATTTAATCAGAACACTTCTGTAACGAGGAGCTGGCCCTCCTTGTTCATCTCTTTGCTGTCTCACTGCCTTTGGTCATGGTGCTGTTATGGATTTTTGTTGTTCTGTGTGTTCAAACACTAAGTGTTATTTTTTTTTTTTTTTATTGCGCAAATTGTTCTTCCTTGGGCTTGTGGGAATTTCATCCAATTAACTCCTATATTCTTCTGAAAATTTTCTGGTTCTTTCTTAACACTTCCTGATTGTCTGGAGGCACAAGAAGTTTCAGAGGCATGTTTTTTTCCTCTGTCCTAATCCCCCAATCAGTCTTTCTCCAAAAGCCCTGCTTCTGGGTTTTGACAGAGTACTTTGAAAAAGAACTTCATTTTAAGAATTGGAGACATGGAGATTAACATTGTTAAAAGCAACCTATTTATCAAAACCTTGTAGAACAACATTTCTCTCAAAGTACATGCTGAATGTGCTCCAAGTTACTAACATTATGTGACGAGTATGTCATTTACTTATATTTGAGAACCAAGAAATTTGTCTGCAGATATTTATGTAACACAAGTCTCAGGCTAATAATAAAGATCTAGGCATCATGGGAAAGTCAGAAAAACTAGTGTGAATATCACACTGAAATCTCATTTCCCTGGAACCAAAACGTTTTCAGGGGGCGCTGTGCATCCCTGGAGCACCGTAACTGGGCCTGCACACACATGCGGGTGTCTGTGGAGGAAGCCAAGAGGAAGCTAAGCTTGTGTGGAAGACGCAGCCAAACCGAGAGTCAGGCCAGCAGCCTTCCTCACCTGCACGTGAAGCGCTTCCATGACTCGGAGAGCTACTGGCTCCAGATGGGAGCTGTAACTCAAATGCGCGGCTGGGAAGACCATAAAGGTGAGAAGACTGTGACCTTCGCAGAGCTGCCTTCAAATTCTGGCCACGGTTGGTGCTGCAAGTGTACACAGTTCTGGCCATGCCCGGGGCTCCTGGAGCACAGCCTCAGTGAGGAGCCTGCCCACTCAGGGAGCGGGCAGCATCTTAGAGTGCATGGGGTTACCCTGAGCTCTTCCAGGGAGCATGCAGGGACTGGGCTCTTACTAGACAGTGGGGGGGGAGCTGAACTCCCTCGAATCAGTTATGCCCACTGAGGCATGAGCACATTCTTAACCAGGGTCTAGCAAACTTTAGAAGCTCTGGTTATTGTTGAAAATACAATATCAAAAGCTTTTGCTCTGGTAAGCACTCCTGCTACAGCCTTTCCTATCCTCACCCAAAGAGAGAGCTGAATTTAAAATTGATCTAGGTAATCTCAAGCCCAGGATCAAGACACAATATAGATACATTTCCTTTAGGCCCAAATTTTAATCAAATGTGCTTGTAGTTTCATTAAGCAAGGTGAGTTACATTCACACTGTTGCTTTAATTAAGCCCACTGAAAAAATTAGAATGATTCATAGTAATATTTGCATTGCTTCTAAGTGAGAAGAAATGACCATGCTTCCATGCCTCCTTGACCTGATTGCTACAGCTCCCAAAAATCCATACGGGAATGTTTACGATAAATGGTAAAAAAGGATGTCTTTCATCTTATTTTTCTTTTTGAGACAGGGTCTTGTTATCCAGTTCTGGCTGGTCTTGAGCTCACTTTGTTCCCCAGGCTGGTCTGGAACTCACAATATCCTCCTGCCTCAGCCTCCAGAGTGCTGGGATTACAGGCATGCACCACCATGCCTGGAAGATCTCTTTCATGTTAAGTTCAGTTTCATCTTATTTGAAATTTTTAAAAAATTGCCATTTCCTCATTGAGAGATCATGAGATGACAAATTAATGTACTGTATCTAAATGACAACAAAAAGCTGCAATTTGCTTAATGAATAGCTTGTTGAAATGTCTGATATTCATGATAAGTTTATTTTTTTCTGACACTTTTAAAATGTATTACCTAAAATGTGGTCTGAGCAAGAGGAAAAGATTAACTGTTCAAATGTTAATTTATTTCAATAAATCCCCTAAAGCTAGAAGAATAAATACCTCTAGCAATCAACTTTCTCCTGCATTTTAAATTCATGAAAGGTACATTATGTAACAAATCTTTGTCACTAATCTTAAATCCAGCACATTAAAATATTATAATGTATGCACTAGAATTTACTAGCTCTTAAATATTATCTCTGCCACTTCTCCAGCATCACTCTGAATGTCTCTTTCCTGGGCCCTCTCTGGGGCATTTTCCCTTGTTCACAGAAAATATTTACATCATTCCTCATCTTATTCCAGGGATATGGTCATATTTATTCACTAATTCAAAGAATTTAATCAAGCACCACTGAACACTCTGATATGAAGAAAGAGTGAAAAATTGAAAGAGCCACAATGCAATAGTGTTCAATTTAATAGGACATGCAAAGTAGATGCTAAAATTATTAAAATGCAATCAATAATGTAAAGCATTTCATTCCAAAGTGCACACAACAGAAATATGCTATTCAGAAAACCATCTTTTGCTATGATGTTGGATACTGTGTGAACTTGAAAGGGGATCTGAATTATTACATGAAATTTTACTAATTTGAAAATAAAAATTATATCTGGAGTTATATTTTATGACCTCAGATTTTATGCATGTATTCTATTATGTCATTACTTATTAGAATGTAGTTCTTGTCCACAAGTTGGTTTAGCAGGTTTTATTTTATAGCTTACTCTTGAATTCACCTGTTTTGGCTACTAGGCTTATAATCTATATTTGAGATATCTGGCATGTTTTCTTCCTATAAAAATAAACAAGCAAATAGATAACTGCAAAAGGAGAAAGGCTAGTTTAAGGCAGCCTTTCCTTTCATGAACTTAGAAGGATAAATCAACCCACAGCCAAGAAGTTGAACAACCAGGCAGTCACCCACGTCCATTTCCAGAAGCAATGGTAGAAGGGCCTCAGAACACAAACGGCAAGAGCTCCACAGGTTGCAGGAGAGTCATCAGGGACCGGTGCTGTGGGGTGGCCCTCATTTCCGTCTTTAGGAGCCTGCAAACCACGAGCAATGTGCAGGCAGCAAGTGGGCAGGCACTGATGAGAAGGAGTGAATTTGGGGAATCCAACAGAGCAGACAAGGAAAACACGAGCCGAGAGCCCAGCCGAGAACAGGACCGGCGAACACCGCAAAGTGCCAGAAGCAGGGAAAAGGGAAATAAATAAACGGACAAGCCTGAAACTCACATTCAGAGCAAATTAAACTGCATTGGATTAAGGTCATCCTTCACAAGGAATTTGCCTGCAAAAGCAAAATTAGGGATTAAAAAATAAATATTGTAGGCTTAAGAGTCATGCATGGGTTCTAGCATACATGCACATGCACACACACAAAAGCACACATACACACATGCATACTACCTTCCACCGGGTAGTATGAAATGTGTGAAAACATTAGTAGCTGAAGGGTTCTGCACAAACAAGCAGCAGCGCCTTGGCGACCGCTGCACCGCACCCGTCTTCCTGTCTCCTCACAGGGCCTCAGAACACAAACGGCATTGCTTCTGGAAATGGACGTGGGTGACTGCCTGGTTGTTCAACTTCTTGGCTGTGGGTTGATTTATCCTTCTAAGTTCATGAAAGGAAAGGCTGCCTTAAACTAGGCTTTCTCCTTTTGCAGTTATCTATTTGCTTGTTTATCTTTATAGAAAGAAAACATGCCAGATATCTCAAATATAGATTATACTTGCAGTGCATCCTCCTTGTCCCTGCGGCACTTCTGCCTGCTGATTCTGTTGGGCCTTATTTCAGCACCCTGCAGGTATGAAGGTGCTGCCTGTGTTTGAGCTTACAATTCCCTGAAAGTTGATTGTATTAAAGATATTTTTCAACTTTGTCACTTGTTTTTGTATTTTCCTTGAAGAAACAGATATTTAAATCTTTTGACCATTTTTGTTGGTATTTTTGATGCTGAAAAACAGATGTTCTTTACATTTTGGATATAAAATCCTTATAAAAACAGCAAATAAAATTAAGTGACAAGATCAAAATCCAAAGGAAAAACTAGTTGAGCTAAAGACATGAATTTTTAGGTACTTTGCTATAGGCATACTGTATTTTAATTGAAGTTTAAGGGTATAGTGTGTTATTTTTTATCTTCTTTTAAGAATGTACTTGGTGCAGGGTCTATAGGGTCTGACTACATAGATCAGATGCAGAGTGATTCTCCTGTGTTCAGCCTCCAAGCACTGGGATTACAGACCCATGGCACCACACTCAGTCTCCATCATCACCTCAGTGTGCCCCATGGGCAGGGCCAGAACAGCATGCCGGGAATCGAACCCCCAGCCCTTGCATCTGCCTAAGCAGCCACTTTATTTCATTGAGCTATTTGTCTGGCCCTTTTTATAGTGTATTAAAAGTACAAATATGAGAATATTTGTGCCGAAAGTGGAATTAGTATTATATTATATAAACATACATTTAATTTTATTATATCTTCCTCTTTGAGATGTTTTGTATTATAACTATAGAGTCAAGATGATCTGAGTTGTTCAAGCAGATTTCTCATGTTCTGAAAAGCAGCGCACCTCCCAGGCCCGACCACTCCCCGGGCTCATGCCTGCGCACTCCAAGACAAGGTGCTTCTCTTGCCAAGGCCCTCACTTGCACTGCACAATTATGTATTCCATTACTCACCTAATCCTCCCTTAGGGGCCAAGAGTCGTGCAGGATTAGCTGCTCTCATCAACGAGGCTTTCCTCCATTCGAAAAATCAATTTGGGGCAAGAGGCAGTGCAGCCTAGAGCAGAAGCTGACTTGCAGAGGGCTGAGACCTTCTCCTGCAGTAAACAGGGAAATAATCTACACTGTATTGTATTTTTAGTAACTGAGTCTGAAATTGATGCCTTATTTTATTATTCACTGTCAGAGTCTTTTAAACATATGTCAAAAGATAACCTGCCTCCCTGAATTTACTGTCTCCTTCAAGTAGCATAGATAATTAAAGACATAGGCAGGGCTTCTTCTGACCATTTTATTTTCAAACCAAATGATTTATTGCCTATGGTGCAAGAGAGATAGAAGCAGGTGTGGTAATTGTAAAAATCCCATTTGGTTACATTATCAGCCTTCAGCCCCTGCTCGCATCTGACCACCTCGATAACGCTGCCCCGTCAAGCCTGGTTTCTTGCCAATGAATTTAACGTATAAACGAGCATAGAAATGCAGTTTTTGTTTTAGAATAAAATGGCGAAGGAGTGGTGTGAGGAGAGGGTCCCTGAAGGCCCTCAATGCTGGGGAGGGGCCGAGCCTCAGCTTAAGGCCTTTCAGGGTCAGAGCTCTGAACGTGTGCTCACACCATGGTGGGGACCAGAGTCCACAGTCCACAGACAGACCCAGGGAGGAGGCCGTGGGACGCTTGGGTCACTGCTATGGATGCAGCTTGAGGAGCACATTGCCGCTCGCTCTGAATGTTAAGACAGGAGTCTAGGAGGAGAGCTGTTATTTTCTCCCTCCTAGTCCACTGTTCCTCATAAAACTTGAATGATAATTACACATAAGGGCAGGAACAAAGTCCAATTAAAGAGACAGAGTTAAACGAGATAGTCCGTCTCCAAAGCACTAGAAAGCCCCAGAACCAGGGTCAGGAAGAGGCAGTGACAAGCACGCCCTGCGCTGGCGCCGGCGGCCTCCTCAGCTCCGCGTCCTGATGTGGATGCCATCCATTGCTTCCCACCCTGGTTATTATTCTGGGAGTGCTCTGAAGACCGTGAGGAGAGCACAAGCATGGGCTAAGTCCTGCCAGTCCATGCAGAAGTCTCTGAAGGGCTTCTTGGGCTCCCTTCCTGAGCACAAAGTGTGAAGGACCCGACCGGGGCTGCTTGGCTTTGGAGCAATGAAAATGAAGGTGCCTGAGGACTACTGCAGTGGCGTCGCTGTGGCAAAATCAGCGTGCCTGCCCCACCTTCGCCCCTGCCTCAGGTCATGCTCTCCTTGGCCAGCAGGTTGTGTCTCCTCTTCCTGTCCACATGGAGACAGCGGCTCTGCCCGCAGAGAGCCTGGTGCTCCACCTTAGGTGCCAAGAAGGCAAGAGGACACGGTGCATCCTTACTGTCTTTAACCTAATCGAATTAAGGACAGTATAGTAACTCAGAAAAACTTCACACTGACCAGTTCACTAAGAAAAGGACATCACACAAGGGCGCTCAGGCAACATTTCAGCCGCGTGTCTGGCTTTCTTCACTGACACCGCAGCGTCAGGGTGCTTCCAGTCGCCTGCAAGTACCTCAAGCTTGTCTTTCTCTTGAGGGCAGAGTAGTATTTCACAGTGTATAAATACCACTATTTAATCCAGTCGCCTGTTGATGGACATGTGTGCTGTTTCTAAGATTTAGCTATTACAAACTGTGCTGCTGTAAGCGTAGCTGTGTATGCAGACCTGAGACACGAGGCCTTCAGTGCTTTGGGGAAGATACCTAGCAGGGAGTAGCTGGTTCAAATGGAATTTCTTTATTTACTTATTTATTTTTGTTGTTGTTGACACAGGGTCTTGCTATGCAGTTCAGAATCATAGTGATCCTCCTGGCTCAGCCTCCCAAGTGCTGGCATTACAGACATGCATGGCATGGCATGTGGTACCAGGGATCTAACTCGGGTTCTTGCTCTTGCCAGGTCGGTGCTTAGACTGCTGAGCCATCTCCCCAGCCTGCTGGTTCTTCTGTGTAAAGACAGTCTTGCATTATTTATGACTTGGACTTAGCAGTACTTTGGGCATTCATTTTGGATCATGATATATGGTATGTTAGCTTTTGTTATTCTCCAATTAATGTTGGAAATTTTAATTTTTTCATAGAAGGAAAGAGATTTTATATATGTTCTTCATTAATAGCTTATCACTTTTAAATAACAAAACTCTCAGAGTATCAGTGGATTATGAAATATTTAATAGTGCTGCTTGCTTATGCATTAGTGGGATTTGTGTGTGTGTGTGTGTGTGTGTGTGTGTGTGTGTGTGCATGGCCGGCTCAGCCCACTCTGGGGGCATGGCTGGAATGTTGTATAGTGCTAGTGATTGGACTGTGGTCCCTGGGCTTGCCTATGCTTCACTAAGCAGGCACTTTAGATTGTTGAGCTATCTCACCAGCCCGACGAGCAGGACTTTTAAAAGAAACAGTGCAACATAAATTCTGGTGGCAACCTGAGTATGATGTGCTGAGTGGGCGGGGTAAGCACAGCTCTGGGTCCCTGGATGCTGACTCGCTGGAGATGGAAGCCCCGCCCCGGATGTGGGAGGCAGCAACCAGTGGCATTGCAGCTGTGGTGGATGACAAAAGGGAAGAAGAAGCGAGGCTGCTGTCTGCTCCTGGAGAGAAGCTCAGGCCTTTGCTGCCATTTGTACGATGGCCTTCAGGCTCGTAGAAGACTTTTCAGACTGCTGGACTCGGGAGTGAGCTCTCTGCCTTCCACATGTGGCTGGACCCGGCCAGCAGCCAGCCAGCAGCCCATCGCATGCTTCCACCCCGGGCTCTGCAGCAGACGCTGCACATACACAGCTGAAGCTGCTCCTTTTGTTCATGACGGATGCAAACAGCGTCACTATACCCACATCCTTTGTTTACTTATCCAAGTGCTATTTTTATTCACGACAACTTAAAATTTTACTTTTTTCCTTTTGTTTATTTATTCTATGTGTTTGGTACAGGGTCTCACTGCAGAGCTCGGACTTATAGTGATTCTCGTTTTCAGCCTCCCCAGGGCTGGGATTACTGGCATACACCACCATGCTCAGGCACTGTGGCTGGCTCAGCATTCCCAAGGGTGGGGCTGGCGTGGCATGTGGTACCAGAGATTGAAGCCCAGTCCCTGAGCTTACCTAAGCAGGCGCTTAGTCTGCTAAGCTGTCTCACTGGCTATAAATCTCAGTTTCCCAAGCCTGGCTGCCCACTCTTACTTCAGTTACTGTCAGGAGACAGCAATGCTCGTGTCCCTGGAACCGTAACTCTGATGCTGTGAGGTTGGCAGAGAGGAGCTGAGTCCTCCGGAACCTGGTAGTGTGGCCAAACCCAACTACATGTTGCCCCTGCTATGCACAGCTATGCTCAGAAATGAGGGCTGGGGTGAGGCTCCGTGCTGCAGGCCTGGCCTAGGCTGTGTGCGGTTCTGGGGTGCATTCCCAGCCAGCCCAACCACAAGTTCTAGGACAACCACAAAGGAAATCTTATTTCCAGTCAGTAGCTCATTGGAAAAGCATTCTCTGATCATCTCAGCATTAGAAGAGCAAATTTATTCTTGAAATGCCATCATGGCTCTGCCACGTTAAACCTTACCCTGAAGCCTGACCTGGCACTCGTGTGATGTCTTAGTCTTGATTTCTAAGTCTATTACCTCCTAAAATGTGGGCACCTGCTCCCCCTGGCAAAGTCAGGCGACATCCAGGCATGGAGCCGTGTCATCGACAGAGCATGCCCATGGCAGGCCAGGTTGTTCCTATCCTTCGTTGCTTCTAGAGTCATCGGGAAAGCCCTATTGCTAAAGTCAGAAGCACTGGGTGAGACTGGTATCAGCGGTTTTTGAAGCTCTGACTGTCACAGCCCATGGCAAGCGGAGGGCCGCTGACCTCAGGGATCCGGGAGCGTCGTCCACGCGCCTTTCCCTGTCCCACCCGGACGGCCGCTTCCCTCTGTTACTGTCTGACAGCACCGCTGCCTGCATTCAGGGGATGCCCATGGCCTGGAGAGCGCTGGCAGGACCGAGTGAGTGGATGAAGGCTGAGCCATCAGTCTTGGCTCCACCACCGAGGTGCAGCCTTGGTCTTGGCAAAAAATAAGGAAAGAGAAGGGCATATTTCCTGATTCCTTTGATACATTCTTTGAGCCATATTTTCACGCTTTTTTTTTTTTTTGGTCTAGAAAAACCAAAGCTTTTGCTGTTGTAATTGAAAAGGAATTAGCCCGAGAGCCTGCATGTTTCTTGCTTCTGGGCAGCACTACAGCTCAGTTCTGCAGATACAGTGATTTACTCTTCAACAATGGAGGGAATTTTTCGTCATACAGAAAGCCTTATGATCAAGTGCTGAAGAGTGCTCGTGACGGCTTTAGGAAGGTCACACGCTGCACAAATATTTCAAGTGGCTAGGTAAACTTATTGTGAGGGATGATCCCGGCAGCTAATTTCTTAGAAGTGACAAATGGCTGCCTGTGACGAAATTTGTAACTGTCATTAATGATGTTATGCTTGTCTTCTAAAGAAACATTACTATTATTAATTATGTCAGGTGACACCCTTCCTATAATACCACTGATCATATGCGGAGGTGGGTGAGCCAGGGCAAATGCAGGATGGCACTGCGGATGCTATTGCGTTTCTGTTTGTTTCTTGTGCGAACAATGCCTGGTACCTCAGGAGCCTTCTGTGCTGCTTCCCTGTACGCTGCGCCTTGCGCTTGCCCGTTGTTTCCTAAACATGTTTTATTTGTACTTGAAGTAAGATATTTTAGATGACAAATCAAGTAATATTTATCCTTTAGAATAGCTCTGGACCTGTCTGATTATGTAACTTCTCCTTACTGACCAAGGAGCTCACTAGTCCCGAGCACACAATTTCATTTTTATGTCTATATTAAACATTCAAGGCCCTCAAAGGATGTCAATGTGTCTGTAAATAATGCAACCAGTGAGCCCGAGGGACAGTGTCTGCCTGGTGGACACTTCTGCTGCTTGCAGAGGACAGCAGGAGCCACCGGCCTGGCCAAGGCCCAGAAAGAAGTCTCGGGGTCCTTCCAGAATTTGCCTCCCATTCATTTCATGCGGAATTCCCAACCCTTGGGATTGTCGCCAGAAGGATTCCTGCTTCTAAATGCCAAAGAGCATTTTTTTATTTTCTATTGTTTTGTTTTTCTCAAAATTCTGATAGAAATTTTAAAACGAATACAACTTGCACACAGAAGAGAAGACAGAGCTTATTGCTCAGGTTGGGAAAGTATGAGCTGCTGTGTAATAAGCCTGCTAGGTGGTCAGCAGAGAGGTGCAGAGGAGGTCTGGTGGAGACGATTGCCACCACCGGGCAAGGTCACAGCTTGTCCAGAGTCACCTGATACTGACGCTATGGGCTTCCCACAGCCTGGCTCGCAGAGCACAGCCAGCGCTGCAGTTTAGCATGCAGCCAGATCCCCATTAGAGGAAGTTGTTTATGCAATGCCTTTGCTAAGCACAGCTCAGATGTCAGCATCCTGTTTGCCGTGCTCGGAGTGTTTTCCTTTGCACTTGTATTCTTTCTCTGAGTTTACAGTGGTGAGTGTTCCTCTTGTGCATTATTTATAGCCATTTTTTTCATTTTAATAGAGTACTGTGGGGGATTATCTCAAGCGCCCCAGATGTCAGATCCCAACACTGCTCTGAATCTGGGGCGACCAGCAAGGGCCCGAGCAGCCTTGCAGTTGCATGTTTTGCTTTTGTTTTGCAGTCTGAGTGTGTTCCTATGTCAGGTATGAAGATGTGGTTTCCCCAGCACACTGATGAAAGAAGTGAATGCATTTCATTTCACTTCTTCACCTGCGATGCTTCTAAAGCAAACTGTCACCATGAATCTCACTGCGTCCAGCATCAATTACAAAGTCCATTCAACTGATGTGAAAGAGCTGAAAAGAACCAACAATCCCTGAGCATCTTTTATATTGAATTACATAAATCAGCACATCACACACAGCGAATCATCTCATTAAAGACCACATATGAGGGAGAAACCCAAGTGAGAAATTAGGAAACAGCAAACAAGCCAACAGGGTCTGGATCTGAGGACGCTCGAGACCTGGGCGGCAGAAGATCTTGGTGACTTCCCCTCAGGAATGAGAAGCTCCGGGGGCCCCTTGCCCCCATCAGGACTCTCTGTTTCTTTTGCTTCCAGGGCTTCATCTACTTGGATGTGGAAGAGGGACAGTAAGGAACGCCTGGCAGAGAGGCGATGCCCACTCCCCACAGCACATCTCTGTAAAGGCAGATGGCTCGTCACGCAGCGTTCATCTACAGTTACAGCCATGTGTCGATTTCTGACCCATCTGAAGGGTAAAAGGGTTGATGTTGCGTCTTTTATCTGAAAACTGTCAGATTGTGAACATTCAGCTGAGAATTTGCCATCTTTCAAAATTAATAAATCATCTGTTTAGTTGGAGTTTGTAGGCTTACTGGCCTAGATGTAAAGACTGTAGTTTATTAGAAAAAATGGTTTTCTTACAACTAAACTGTATGTAATGGTTTATTAAATTATGTAACACTCTCTAAGCAAAATCAACTCAATTCAGTTTCCCCAAAATAAAACCAAGGAAAGTCAGAGTAGAACTATAACCCAGATCTGTTATGAAACTCACAGCCACTTAAAATCCAGAATCAAGCCGGGCGTGGTGGTGCATGCCTGTAATCCCAGCACTAGGGAGGCTGAGGCAGGAGGACTGTTGTGAGTTCGAGACCAGCCTGAGCTACAAAGTGAGCTTAAGGCCAGCCTGAACTGCACAGTGAGACTCTGTCTCAAAAAGACAAAAAAATAAATAAATAAATAAAAATAAAAAAATAAAAAATAAAATCCAGAATCACAGCACATAAAGCAACAAAAGCAAACAGTAAAGTAACCCTACAGAGGAAGAGAGCTCAATGCAAGCCAGTTTCTGCCACGGTGAACTTAGAGAGCTCTGGAATGATGCCAAGATGCACACCGATCATGTGTGACTCCCCAAGGAGCCTCTCTGGGGCTCATTCCTCACTCAAAATCACATAAGTAGCATGAGATATTTGAGCAAAGTTTCTACCTAAAAAAAGCGAAACAAAAAATATAACAATAAGGGAAAATTTTCCATTTCAGTAATGAAAGGAGAGGAAAATACCAACACCACAAAGTAGACGCCTCAACCAATCAAAGAGCTGCATTTCTAACATAAGAACTGAAAAGTGTGAGCAGAAACTGGAAAAAAAGCAGGAAAATTTAAAATATAATAACTAGCACATACTAGAGCACAAGAAACAAGAAATAAGGACATATACAGGAAGCAATAAAGATAAAGACAGAAGAAAGAAGACAAAGCCAAGGGAGGATCAAAAAGAGAAGGAAAAGAACCAATCATGAACTCCCAGATATGCAGCAAAAATAAGCGACAAGAAATGAAACCCGAGCATGAGTGTGCCTGGGTGGTCCCCAGGGTTCCAGGGTTCAAGGCACACGCACTAAATGGAGAAGATTGCAGACAAACACAGATGAAAGTAACCCTGAGGGACTAGAGCTGTGAAAGCAAAAAGTGACAGCAACTCAGAGAGTGCCCACAATTTATTGAAATTGGTCATTTTCTAAATAACAACAACAAAAAACATTACTCCTTTTTCTTGAGATAACAACCATCACTACCCAAAAGAGAGACTGCCATTGCTCTGGCTCTCTCTCTCTCTCTCTCTCTCTCTCTCTCTCTCTCTCTTCTCTCTTTCTGCCCCTTCTTCCCTGCCTCCCCTGTCTATCTCCCTCCCTCCCTCTTTCTCTCACTCTCCCTCCTTCTCTGTCTCACCCTTCCTCCTTCTCTCTCTCCTTTCCCCTTCCTCTTTCTCTCTCCCTCTCCCTTCCTCCCTTCTTCCCTTTCCCTCCCTCCCTCTCTCCCTTCCTCCTTCTATCTCCTTCCCTCCACCTCCACCTTTCTTTTTCTCTCCTTCTTTCCTTTTTCCCCTGGCACTAGGGATTGAGCTCAGAGCCTTTGTACTTGGATACATGCCCAACTCCTTTTATTCTTTATTTTGAAACAGGATCTCATTAAATTACTAAATTGTCCAGGTTGGACTTGAACTTGTGCTGGGATCCTCCTGCCTCAGTCTCTCTGCATGAGATGATTACAGGGGTACACATGATGCTTGATTTTGGATTACTCTCTCATTAGAATTTTGTCCTACAGCTTCCTGGAATCCACCTGATGCTCCAGATTCAAATCCTTCACACCGTGATTACATCAGGATACTATACTGATTCGTCCTCCCTCTCTCCGTCTCTCCCTCCCTTCCTTCTTTCCTTCATCTCCCTATCATTTTTACTTAAATCTAAATAATTCTAAGGTGTATTTTTTTTTTTTTTGAGAAATTGAAATTAGTCCTGCCAACCTAATCAAGAACCAACTCTGAATATCTTTGGAGCTCTTTTCCAAGTGTAGCTGGCGTCTCCAGTTTTACTTAATGTATTTAATATGTATTCAGTATCTTTCATTGCTTAAAATTACTTCTGTTTCTGGCCTCTCAAAGTAGCAGAAATGAGCTTTTCAAAGATCTTAGACACTAGAACCATAGGGCCATTCTTTAAAAAAAATGCTAAATGAAATTCAAGCCAAAGTATCTCAAAAGTCTTAGGATTTAAAGCTATATTTTTTGATTTCAGAGATTCTTCATATGTTGCTGGTCATCACAGCTGCTGCCTGCTTTTCCACTCTCTAAACCTAACCTTTGTGGAGCAACAGATGAACAGATACGGAAACTTTACACATTGCAGAGCACCACTCTTCTGTAAAATGGATACACTTGAGTCATTTGTAAGAAAATGCACACACCTGGAGATCACAGCGGACCTAAGTCAGACCCACAGCTTGAGTATCACACTGTTTCTCTTAGTCACCCAAAGTACTAAGAAAGAGCAAAATAAAAAATGACAAACCAAGAAAGAGCACAGATCCGTCTCCAATGGGAAGGGATTAGGAGGTGGGGAGGGGGGCAGGGGAACAGGAGGTGAAAAGGAGTTTAGGTGAGTACTGTACATGGGCAGACTCCGCACGAGGAATGGGAGCATACTCCCTTCACTCATAGGCTAAAAACAGGAAATTTTACAAAAATGCAAACATCCAGAGAGGGGGGAAAGCCTTCAGTCAAGCTCTGATTGTTGAGAGGCCAAGTAGCAGAAAATCTGAAGCATTCACAAAAGTGAAAGCCTGCTTTCTATTTAACTTTGCAAAATGTACATAATATATTTTTTTTTAAATGAGAGAAAAGATTGCTGGCTTGTAGCTATGGAATGTGTCTAACATGCTAGAAATAATCAAGCCTGCAATTCTGATTTTGCAAGTACCTGAATAAAATTTGGTTTGACATCTAATATTTTTTATGTCTATGACAAAACTTAGCAAAAAAGAAGATTACCTGGTGGTAGACTGTGGCTCTTTGGAGATAATTAGATTGAGCACGAAGGAGTGGAGAAGGAGCTGGAGTAAAAAGATTTCTGATGCATGTACCAAGGACAGACGTGGGGTGTGTGTACCAAGGACAGA